>CM035156.1:170053110-170268384 GCA_020205615.1 Panax quinquefolius
TTCGTTGCACATATAATGTCGTTGCTAATTGACGACTTTCGTTGCTATTGAAAAATAACTAGCTACAAACATTTTCGTTGCTGATTCAGCATAATGTTGTTGCCAAATAATATAATTAGCAACGAAAATCGTTGCTAAAAAGTTTACATTCCGCAACGAAAGCAAGCTTAGGCAACAATTTTCATAATTTACTGCAACGAAAAATGTCGTTCCAAAATGGTGTCAATTGCAACGAAAATGCATAGTCGTTGCAAAAAAAAGGAGCTCATTTCGTTGCCAATTAGCAGGCTTTTGCAATGAAATGGGGTTTTTAGCAACGAAATTTTTATTATTCTGCAACAATACATTTTGTTGCTAAAGGATCGATGTATCTGTACAAAAGTCAAATTTCGTTGCAAAATGCATTACTTTTGGCAACGAAAAAGATACGTTCGTTTCGGAACAATTAGCAACGCTCATTACGCAACGAAAGATGCAACGACAGTAAAGTCGTTGCCAAAAACCTTTAGCAACGAAATTTGGCACCTTTAGTAACAAAAATCGGTTGTTGCTGAAGCCCCATTTTTTTTAGTGATTTATAGAAAAATGGACTGCATAGTAACTAACTCATGAACGGTCCAGATTGATTTACTTTAATCGGACGGTCCATAATTAAAGCAAAATCTTTTAAATAAAATATAATATATTCTATTTATAATCTAATAAAAACGAATAACTTTATAAAAGTATTCTATTTTATATAAAAAGATTTTACTATGCAAAACACTATGCAACACTATGCAGGCACTATGCAACACTATGCATAATAAAATATAATATATTCTAATTATTGTCTAATAAAACAGATAACTTTATAAAAGTATTCTGTTTTATATAAAAAGCTTTTCTGTTTTATTACGTTAATAATACTAATAAAACAAAACTGAGTGACTTATCACGTAAATATTAATAATCAATACTGTGTGCTATTATGTAACCACGCGTATTACTGTACTTTTACTACCGAGTAGTTCAACAGTTTTAACGATAAAACTTCCGCCGTTATTTTCAATAAAATATTTTTTTCATTTTCTCAATCCGACAATAATTTCGTTGTGGGGTCCACCAATGATTGTACCGTCGTACGGATATTCCCTGACAAAAAGAATATTTCTCGACCAATTGAATATAATATGACAACTTGCGTACTTTGCAAAATTTTTAAAATATTACCTACAACTATAACATTATATTAAATTCATTCCATAATATTCAAAAATGATAATTATAGAAAATTCATCTTTATTCAAAAAGTTGGGGTCTTACAACCTCCCCTTCTTATGAAATTTCGCCCTCGAAATTAGGGTACGTACCTGGTATATCGAAGAGGTAAGGATACCTTGACTTCATTTCAGATTCTAACTCCCAGGTCATTTCCTCAACATCGTGGTTTCTCCACAAAACTTTGACTTGAGGTATAACCTTGGAGCATAGAATATATTCCTTCTTATCCAAGATTTGAACAGGAACCTCTTCATACGTTAAATCTTCCGCTATTTCGTCTGGTTCTAACTCAATAATGTGGTTCGGGTCTTCCACATATTTACGTAACATGGATATGTGAAAAACGTTATGAACACGAGACATACTTGGCGGTAAAGGGAGTCTATAAGCCACAGTTCCTACTCTATCGAGGATTAAAAATGGGCCAATGAATCGAGGATTGAGCTTTCCTCTCTTTTCAAATCTTGTAACTCCTTTCCATGGAGCAACACGTAACAACACATGATCTCCAATATCAAATTCCATGTCCTTTCGATGAAGATCAGCATAACTCTTTTGTCGATCTTGTGAGATTTTTATACGTTGTCAGATCGTTTGAATCTTTTCCGTAGTCATACGTACCAACTCCGGTCCCAACAACGTTGCTTCACCCACCTCATCCCAGCATATTGGAGAACGACACTTTCTTCCATACAACGCCTCGAATGGAGCCATGCCAATACTTGCTTGATAACTGTTGTTGTAGGAAAACTCCACCAATGGTAAGAACTTATCTCAACTTCCCTTAAAGTCAAGGACACAAAATCTTAATAAATCTTCCGAGTTTTAATAGTCCTCTCGATTGTAAAATTCGTCTCGAGGATGATATCTTAGAACTAAATCGTAAATCTGTGCCCATAGCTTTTTGCAAACTAACCCAAAATCGTGAAGTGAATCTTGGGTCTTGATCAGAAACTATGGATACTGGCATACCATGCAGTCTTACAATCTCATTTATATACATACGAGCAAGACGTTCAAGTGTATAAGTTTCTCGTATTGGTAAGAAGTGAGCAGACTTGGTCAATCTATCAACAATGACCCAAATTGCATCAATGCCTTGAGAAACCTTGGGAAGACCAGTAACGAAATTCATGGTAATGTGCTCCCACTTCCATTCTGGAATTTTAAGTGGTTACAATGGACCTTTTGGTACTTGATGCTCCGCCTGGACTCGTTGACAAGTTAGACACCTTGATATAAACAGCGATATCTCTCTCTTCATATTGCTCCACCAAAATGTATGACGAAGATCACGATACATTTTGGTACTCCCAGGATGGATTGAATGGTGTGTTGTGTGCCTCCATCATGATTTTATACTTTAAATCAGGGTTGTTAGGAACACAAAGTCTGGAGTTGACTCGAAGTATTCCTTCATCATCGATTCTTGCTCCTAAGATAGCACCTTCTTGAACTTTCTTCCTCATACGCATCGGCTCCAGTGCGTAGTTTGGCGACTTTAACTTTATCAATTAAAGTCGGTTCTACTCAGTATATTTGCCATCATCATGTGGGTCCCTGAGTCTTTATCTCTATCTCCATCCTTTGCAAGTCACACAAAATGGGCCAGATTGACAATATCGACTCTCGTCCGCATATGATCTTCTACTCAATGCGTCAGCTACCACGTTCGCTTTTCCAAGATGGTATTGGATGGTATGATCATAATCTTTCAACAGTTCAAGCCAATGTCGTTGTCGCATGTTGAGTTCCTTTTGAGTGAAGAAATATTTGAGGCTTTTATGATCCGTAATGATCTCCACTTTCTCTCCATATAAGTAATGCCTCCAAATCTTTAGTGTGAAGACAACAACTACCAACTCTAGATCATGAGTAGGATAATTCCTCTCATATTCTTTGAGTTGTCGTGAGACATAGGCTATGACTTTTCTATGTTGCATGAGAATACATCCTAACCCTTTAATTGCCCGAAGCATCACTGTAGATGAGAAATCCCTCCGAACCAGATGGTATTGTCAGAACAGGTGCTGAAATGGGTCTCCTCTTGAGTTCTTGAAAACTCTTCTCACATTCCTCGCTCCAACCGAACTTTGTATCTTTCCGAGTCAGCTTAGTTAATGGAGTAGCGATTCGAGAAAATCATTCCACGAATCTCCGATAATAACCAGCTAAGCCGAGAAAGCTACATACTTCGGTCACTGATTTAGGTTGCTCTCAGCTTTGAATAGCTTCAATCTTTGCTGGGTCAACAGATATTCCATGACTTGATACTACGTGCCCAAGGAATGCTACTTCCTCAAGCCAGAACTCATATTTCTTCAACTTGGCATAAAGCTTATATTCACGAAGCTTTTGGAGTATCAGCCTCAAGTGTTGCTCATGATCTTCATGGCTTTTGGAATAAATAAGGATGTCATCAATAAAGACGACCACAAAGTGATCCAAATATTCCTTAAATACACGGTTCATCATATCCATGAAGGCAAAAGGAGCATTAGTCAATCCAAAAGACATGACTAGGAATTCATAATAAAATCATCGAGGAGTTAAAGCCGTCTTTGAAATGTCATCGGTTCTAATCTTCAATTGGTGATATCTGAAATGAAGATCAATCTTTGAAAAGAATTTAGCGCCTTACAACCGGTTAAACAGGTCATCAATACGTGGCAATGGGTACCTATTTTTGATGGTGACATGATTCAACTCCCGATAATCAATACAAAGTCGCATACTCTCGTCTTTCTTTTTCACGAATAGAACAGGAGCACCCCCAAGGAGAAGTACTAGGACGAATAAAGCCAATGTCTAACAATTCCTGCAGTTGGGTCTCTAACTCCTGAAGTTCAATAGGAGCCATTTGGTATGGGGCTTTGGAAATGGATTTTGTACCGGGTTCAAGATCAATACAAAATTCAATTTCACGCTTTGGGGGTAGGCCAGGAAGTTCTTCAGGGAATACGTCAGGAAATTCATTAACAATAGAAATATCATTCAAAACTGACATATTTTTGTTTAGATCCGTGACATGAGCTAAGAAAGCTTGACATCCATTTTTTAATAAACGAATAGCTTTATGGCTTGAGATAACAGTGATTGTTTTAATGGTTTGGTTGCTTGAATTCTCATAATAGGTTGGTTAGGAATATGAAAGCTAACAACCTTACGAAAATAATTAATTTTTTCATGATGAGTAGTTAACCAATCAATCCCTAGAATCACATCAAATGCAAGTATTTTCAAAGAAATAAGATCGACAAGTAACGTGCGGGTGCCGATTTGAACTAAACAAGACTTATAAACAGTGGATGTAATGAAGGTTTCACCCAACGGAGTTTCAACAGATAAGTCAAAGTCTAATTTCTCCGAAGTCAAATTTAAACGTTGAGCGCAAGTAGGAGAAATAAAAGAATGGGTAGAACCGGTATCAAATAAGGTATAAACTTTGCTAGAGTTTATGATAAGCTTACCCGTGATGACCTCGTTCGGGTTCCTTGCTTTCTGGGAGGTCACAACAAACACTCTCCTGCACCACTGGCTTTGACTTTTTTTGGGATGACCTTTGGTGCCTCCATCCTAGCTGAACTTGTCTTGGTGAATGACAAAAATCGGGCTAGGTGACTTTCTCTTCCACAATTATAACATGCTTTGACCAAGCATCATACAGTTTGACCGATGTGTCCCTCCCTCCACATTTGAAGCATATAATAGGTGGTCGTTCTCCTTCCTTCACTGTGGTCTTTGGTCTTGACGTCTTTCCATCATTGTTGAATCTCCTCTTCTTGAAATGTCCATTCTTATTGTTTTATTACGATTACCACCAAAGTGGTTACCATTTCTGGCCTGTTGATTTCCTCCACGCTTGTTGTCACCGCTTCGATGACTGCTTTCACTAGTATTATCATTTTGCCGGTTGTTATCTTTTGGTTGGGATGACTCATTATCACGCTCCAATAACTGAACCCTATTAACAACATATGAATACAAACACAGTTTATGAGAGATAAGATATTTACGTACCTCAGGTTTCAAACCTCTTAAAAACATTCGCGTCATTCTTTCCTCATTATCACCAAATGGGACGCAAACCGGGACAACTCGGCAAACTTGGCTTCGTACTGCGATATGGTCATGTTGTTTTGTTCCAGCTTGATGAACTCTACCTCTTTCATGTGACGAATACTTTCGGGAAAGTACTTGTCGTTGAACAGTTCCTGGAACTTCTCCCAAGACATCTTTAGTGCGGCAGGTTGAGTACGTTTTACAGATTCCCACCAGTAATCTGCCTCTGCACGCAACATGAAGGTGGAAAAAGGAACCTTTTGCTCCTCGGAGCATCCCAAGACATCAAATATCTTGTAGATCTATTTTATCCACATCTCCGCCTTAAGAGGTTTTGGCTCTCCAAAAAACTCCGGTGGTCCCAGTTCCTTAAACTGCTTGGCGGTGACCGTCCGAGAGTTGTCAGTATTTTCACCTGCATTTTGGACAGGAGCCGCTCTTGCCTGATATTGCATGAATTTCATAAAGCCTCTGAACATTCCATCGTTTATCATTTGGTCAGTGTTGTTGTTTGCCTGAGGATTGTCGCCTTCCTGATGCACATTATCCTGACTATTGATATGTAGAGACTCAATGGTCTCCTGTGCTCCATTGATATTCTCAACATTCTCGGATGTCATTTTTAAATACTGTCACAAAACAAGACTTAAATAACATATCACATACTATCCCTATACTCTGACCGACCAATTAAATATAAAATAAACTTAGGTAGGTCATACTAGCAAACGAATTCCCCGTCTCTCCCCTCCTAGTTCTTGTCTCACATCTCAGTCAGGGATCATATCCCTAAGCTTTGATACCAACTGTGACGCCCCCAAAATAGGTATACATCACCTATTCTGAGTCGCCAAATACATGGTACAGAATACAAATACAATCTTAATTATACAATAAGAGAGTTGTGAGTTTTAATACAAATACTGTCTTTTAGACAATATCCACTCTCAGAATAAGTCCTCATTACATTTATTTTCATACTATTTAATAGAATAGTGAGGACTACTAGCTAATACTATCATCCGGACCATCACTCCGTTTCCCGACTCGTCCCAGCTACGTTCTCATTTCCTGAAGAGAACAGTGAAAGAAAGGGTGAGCTCAACTAGCACAGTAAGAAATATTATGACTAAGATAATGCAGAATAAATTATCATTAGTCTTCAACAATGTTAAACTGATAAAATACAATAGACATCAAGTTTAACTGCAGCGGAACAAGCAATCCATTAAAAGAGTCAAGTAGAGAATAAAATTAACTATGTTTTATGATTTAAAAGGTTTTTCATCACTTTTATCATTTGGGACTCGATTTTAATAAATAATCCACATCATCCAGACTACTACCAAAGATATTCATTAGTATCACAACCACAAATTATCCATGCACTATGGGCCAAGGATATTCGTGTATTCATCAATGGTCATGATCATGCCAACAACTGTCCATCAATGCACTACGGTAAAAAGGACTTTTACCACATCATTTGTAACATTACGGTCATGATTATACCGAATAATCCTTGGTCATAATCATACCAAGTCCATCTATGCACTACAGGCCACAGATGACTTTCAACATAAAATAAACATGAGGATGATGACAATGATATAAGAATTCAATAAAACAAGTTCACGAATTAATTTGTCCAGGAACCAATAATGTCCAAATTGTCAACATGATACTTCTTTGTAGAGTAAAATTCAAGAATGCTCAGAAGAATATTTCCATGAAAAGATACTGGATGAAGCGCAAATATCAAGGATATTCCACTAATTTCATGGAGTATAGAAGTCAAAACTTTAACCAACTGAGTATAATAAAGAATAGAATAACAAAAGAAATCACCATGCATGCGGTGCTTGATGAGCAAGTTATTCCAATGAATAATAAGTAGCGGAATCAAGTCGAGGCAAAATTGCACCGACGAGGATGATCTAATAGAATAATAAAGAATGGAATAACAAAAGAAATCACCATGCATGCGGTGCTTGCAGAAAGGCGAGTTATTCAATGAGAATACTAAATAACGGAAACCGGTCCAAGCGTAAAATGTCTGCACAGGATATTCCAAAAGAATAATAAAGATGGAACTAGGTCCGGCATAAAACGCACAGACAGGATATTCCAAAAGAATAATAAAGAATGGAATAACAGAAGAATTTCACCAAGTATAGGGTAGCCCACGTATACAGGTTATCCCAACTGAATAATAAAGAATGGAATAATGAAGAATTTCACCAAGTATGGGGTAGCACAGATATCTGAGTTATTCAACAGTAATAATAAAGAATGGAATAATGAAGTTCTCTTCATGAATACAAAAGAAATAATACCCCTTACAGGTACAACAAATAATATCCCTTACCGTAAAAGAAACTTGATATTGAAGTAGCAGAATACTTTTCTTCTTTCACTCTATAATTTCTCTCTCTAGAGTTTCAGTGAATTCGTAAGAAAATAATGAAGGAGTGAGCTTCTATTTATAGAAGAAAGGACTGCATAGTTACTAACTCATGAACAGTCCAGATTGATTTACTTTAATCGGAAGGTCCATAATTAAAGCAAAA
Source organism: Panax quinquefolius (assembly GCA_020205615.1). Lineage (NCBI taxonomy): Eukaryota > Viridiplantae > Streptophyta > Magnoliopsida > Apiales > Araliaceae > Panax > Panax quinquefolius. The sequence goes on from CM035156.1 coordinate 170,061,006, forward strand.
TCTTTTAAATAAAATATAATATATTCTATTTATAATCTAATAAAATGAATAACTTTATAAAAGTATTCTGTTTTATATAAAAAGATTTTACTATGCAAAATACTATGCAGGCACTATACAACACTATGCATAATAAAATATAATATATTATAATTATTGTCTAATAAAATAGATAACTTTATAAAAGTATTCTATTTTATATAAAAAGATTTTACTATTAGCCTAATAAAACGAATAACTTTATAAAAGTATTCTGTTTTATATAAAAAGCTTTTCTGTTTTATTACGTTAATAATACTAATAAAACTTAACTGAGTGACTTATCACTTAAGCATTAATAATCAATACCGTGTGCTACTATGTAACCACGCGTATTACTGTACTTTTACTACCGAGTAGTTCAACAGTATTAATGGTAAAACTTTCGCCATTATTTTCAATAAAATATTTTTGTCGTTTTCTCAATCCGACAATAATTCTGTTGTGGGGGTCCACCAATGATTGTACCATCGTACGGATATTCCCTGACAAAAAGAATATTTCCCGACCAATCGAATACAATATGACAACTTGCATACTTTACAAAATTTGTAAATATTACCCACAACTATAACATTATATTAAATTCATTCCATAATATTCAAAAATGATAATTATAGAAAATTCATCTTTATTCAAAAAGTTGGGGTTTTACATATAGTCTGTTCATGTGCGTCTCACCAAGTGAAGAAGAAAGCATCTCTCATAGAAAATGGTTTTATTCATCCTTGGTGTGGAATTTATCACGATCTAAGTGATCTTGAAGAGATCCCAACAAAGGAAACCCGAGAGGAAGAAATGATTCTTACTGATCCTTATGTTGCCAAATCTATTGAACGAAAAATACTATCCTCTATTTTCGGTGTGCTAAATGAATGGGTGATATGCTATTATAATTTTGATCTACACATCAAAGCAATTGAAGCGTACCGGTAGAACAAGCTCCCACCACCGCCTCTGAACCATGACGATCGATCCCATGAATCACGGAAGAGGCTTGATATGAGAATTCAAAGATTGTTGTTCCCGATGCCAACCAAGGCAACCCAAGCCCATCGGCAAATGACTTGGTCTTCGACAAAACAAACAACCAAGTACTTCTCTGTTACCCTACATATCTTTGGCTGTTTACTTTCGGCAGATATAAAGTCTAATCGAAGCCTCCCATAGGGGTTGGGACGGATATTATGGCGGCATAAGGTCGGAGGGGTTATAAGGTCGGACAAACGTTCTTCGAGAAGTCTTTAATCTCCCGAAAGGATGAACATTCTACGGATAAAAATCCCGAGGATAAAAATCACGAGGACAAAAATCCTGAGGATAAAAATCCCGCGAATATAAATCCCGAGGATAAAAATCCCGAGGTTAAAAATCCCGCGGATAAAAATCCCGAGGATAAAATCTCGAGGATAAAATCTAGAGGATAAAATCCCCAGGATAAAATCTTGAGGATATAAATCCCGAGGATAAAAATCCCGGGGATAAAAATCCCGAGGATAAAATCCCGAGGATATAAATCCCGAGGATAAAAGTCCTGAGGATAAAAATCCCATGGAGACTTTTTGAATAGTCTCTTATAAATAAGTTCCTTATAAATAAGAGACTGGAGGGCAATGGTGGGATAAGGAGGTTTAATTAGGACTCCTACTCCTAATTGGCTTCGGTATTAATAAGGTTGGTTCGGTTGATATAAGGTTGATTATTTATATCTTCGGTTGTGATAAGGTTGGTTCGGTTGGTATAAGGTTGGTTCGGTTGTGATAAAGTTGGTTCTTTATATCTTCGGTTGTGATAAGGTTGGTTCGGTTGGTATAAGGTTGGTTCGGTTGGGATAAGGTTGGCTCTCTATATTCGGTTGTGATAAGGTTGATTCTTTATATCTTCGGTTGTGATAAGGTTGGTTCGGTTGGTATAAGGTTGGTTCTTTATATCTTCGGTAGTGATAAGGTTGCTTCGGTTGGTATAAGGTTGGGTCGGTTGGTATAAGGTTGGTTCTTTATATCTTCGGTTGGTATAAGGTTGGTTCGGTTGGTATATATAAGGTTGATTCTTTATATCTTTGGTAGTGATAAGGTTAGTTCGGTTGGTATAAGGTTGGTTCGGTTGGGATAAGGTTGGTTCTCTATATTCGGTTGTGATAAGGTTGGTTCTTTATATCTTCGGTTGTGATAAGGTTGGTTCGGTTGGTATAAGGTTGGTTCTTTATATCTTCGGTAGTGATAAGGTTGCTTCGGTTGGTATAAGGTTGGTTCGGTTGGTATAGTGGGAGAGTCCTTATTAAAATAGGATTGTGTTTCCTTATTTGGAGGGATAAGGAGTCCTTCTCCTAGTAGGATACGGGTGGAGGTGGCTTCTATATATATGGCTACGTAGGGGACACACACAAATACACAACTTGTACTCTCAATATTATTATAGTGGATTACTCTCTCTCCGTGGTTTTTTCCCAATTAGGTTTCCACGTAAATTCTTGTGTTCATATTTATGTCTTTATTTATGTTTGTGTGAATGTATTTCGTGAGTTTGATATAATCAACAACTCTATCAACCGTTAGCGCAATTTTGGCCTACTGTTTTGGTGATTTCGTCAGGCGTACAAAATTTGGCGTTAACATTTAATAAAATTTAACATTGTCAATTATATTTAATGTATTTATTTTTATAAAATATTTGTATAAATAATTTCTTATGTAATACAATTTAACATTGTCATTATTTTGACAATTTGATTATTTAAAATTTAAACTTCGTATTGTAATACAAATTGGAATTACCTTACAAATTAATACATTAAAACTAATTAAATTTAACTAAGGTGTGAGTGTTTAAGGCATGACTACTAAAAAAATCTCTAACCGCTACTAAGAGTAACGACCAGTAAAAGAAAAAAAAAATCTCTTTAGGTCGTTGGATCTTTGAATTAACGGTGTAAGTTATATTTGTCGGAATAGTGTCCTCATAGGGTGCACATTATCTCTACTATCCATTTTAAACATCAACGAACGAGATTAAAAAAGGATTTAGAGAAAGTGTTTGACTTTTTTAACTAGAGTTTATGGTTTACAAACTAGGATTTAGGGTTTATAAATTAGGGTTAAGAATTTATTAACTATGGTTTATGTTTTATTAATTAGGGTTTAGAATTTATTAATTAGGATTTAAGGTTTATTAACCAGATTTTAAAGTTTATTAACCAGAGTAGCGATTATTAATCAGGAGTTAATAAAGTTAATAAACCCTAAATCCTGGTTAATAAAAGGATTAATAAACCATAAGCTCTGGTTTGTAAACATTTAGCTTGGGTTAATAAACGCTAAACTCTAGTTAATAAAATCAAACACTTGTGTAAAAGTGATGAATAATTCTCAATAGTGTTCGCTACTATTAGTAGCGGATGAATTGTGTTTTTTTAACCGTTAGTAGCGGAGATAGGTTTGATTTTTTTTTAATTTCGGCAAGCCACATAGCATCAATTTCATTATTTCAATCGAAAAAAATATACTACTATGGATATGACAGATTCAACGACTAGAAAATAGATGAATCGATTCTTTGGGATCCTTCATTTAAGTCATCAAATAGAATGGACAAAAATAGAATCAGACTGATCGTTGAAATGCCTTTATGAATATTCCTCAATGTATCCACCACCACTTGGTCCTTCCATTTCGGAGATCACCGACTTACAATCAAGAACACTTGGACCTTTCAGATGTTGTAATTTCTGGACCATGGTGGGTGGAATCACTGTCTCCAATTTAGGACACTCTTTCACCTTTAACATCTTTAACTCACAAAAGGAGTCGTCTATGTGATATTGCTTTTCCCAAATTTGAGTGACTGTTTCCAAAGAGTAGATATCCAATATCTCCAATGTAGGGAATACAACCTGCAGAATATATCCAATAAATTGCTCTTTGGTTACCACTTACCAGGTGCATGTTTATGTTGTAGGCTTGTAGCCATTCTTTTAGAGAAAAGAATGGGTACACCATATAAAAACGAATTCGCTATAGAAGCATGCATACCTTGCCATTAAAGAGATGTTGTACTTTATCCAGACCAGAAATCTTCAATTTCTTTAAGGCAGGGAATGCAACCTGCAACATTTATCCAGTAATTATTTATCTCCCAATCATGTCCACATAAAAATATATACTGAGTAATTTTTTTTACAAGCCTAAAACGAAAATAAGAAAATAGCTATCAAAATCTCAATGTAAAATATGGAAAATTAAAATCTTAGCATATAAAAAGATACCAAGGTTGTGACCAGGACCACAAAAAAATAGCCTTTTAAGGAAATTTATGTCAGTCTAGTCCTTTGTTAATGCTAATTAAATTAAAGATAGAGAAATATGAATATAAAGAAAGCATACCGTTTCACTAAAGAGAGATTGTTGAACAGAAATACCATTTCCTCGGTAGAAGCTTTTGAGTTTAGGCAGTGAATATAGCTTCATAGATGTTAAATTGGGTAAGACTACGTTTTCCTCAATATCTTCATGGCTTTCATTCCTCACGATTTCTTCCATCTCCTCGCAATCATATATAAACAGTTTTTGCAATTGCACGAGACATCTTGCAAAGGAAGCGCAAAAGAGGTATTTAAATCCTGAGTCTTTAATTTCTAAGACACTTGATTTAGAAAAAGACCTCAACGGCTGATGAACTTGTTTGTGTGGAATCCGGGCTAGATGCTCCGCATCACGACATTCTTTGATTATTAGCCTTGTCAAGTCTACAAACGCTTCGCGATCAGTGATGGTGAAAAAATTCTGTAAACCAGTCACTTCCAGCAAGAACACTTCTTCAGCTCTTTCCACTAGAGCCTTAACCCCGCCTTCGAGATTGCCATTAAAGATTTTTAATGATCTTGTTGCTGAAGAATGTTCCCAGCTTCTATAAGCCTGATCCACAGATATTCTAAATCTAAGCAAATATTTGCAGATATTTTCACCAGGACAAGACATTGCATCTTCTAAATGAATAGTCAAATTTCTCAAGAGAGTTATTTTACTTAACTCTGGAGAAATGGGAATGTATTCTTTCGCTGCTTCATCCCGAATTCTGAACCCATCTGGAATATGTAATTCCTCGAGGCTGGATAGACTTGATAAGGCATGTGGTAGCATTACTATGTCAACACAATGAGTCAAATGTAGCATCCGAAGACGTTTCAAGCCTCGTAAATCCAATGGCTGGTCCGGAAGAACATACAAATGAAGGCTAAGAATCTCAAGTTTTTTTAGCAGAACGATGAGGGATAGGTCACTTAACTCGCAATTGGATATGGTTAGCATCCGGAGGTTAGCCAGGTATTGAATGGAAGATTGTTGTGGGGAAAAAGATACATTGTAGAGCAACAAAACTCTAAGAAGCTTTGAGGGTGTTGTAAAGGATTGCCGCATTCAAGTCGCAAAATACGAAGGTCTGGGCACACCAGATCATCAGGAAAGTCAACCATAACACTACTCTTGAATCTTAGATCTATTAATTTTCGACCACTACAATCATCTGCATCTGGCCACTGTGAGCCGCAACTTTTAGATAGGAACGCGTATTCTTGGTCCGTGGCAGCTATAGATCTTGCGACATCTCTAACAATATCATGCAGTTTGACAGTGTCATCTTGGCCTCCAAGCAGCAACGAAGAAGCTTTGAGGTTGGCAACCATTGAGCCTACTCTAATTCTTGCATCTTCCATTGTATTGAAATCTCTAAGATATTTTGATCCCTTTGCAAGTTTGAACACCTCTTCGAGTTGAATCTCTGCATCTTCAACAAATAATGAACAGAATAAAAGGCATGATTTAGCATCTTTGGGTAAATGCTTGAAACTCAACTCCAAACCAGCATACACTTTTGGATCTATTCCGTCGATCTTTTGTAGATTGTAATTCTTGAGCTGACCAAGTGCATCCTTCCATGAAATCTCGGACTTATTTTTCAGTGCGTTTCCAACTGCAACAATCACGAGTGGCAAACCTCCACATTGTTCGCACACATCTATTGCCAAGGATTCATCATTAAGAGAATCAATAGTAGAATATCCAACATTCTTCTTGAACAAATAGCCGGCTTCATCTTTCTCCAATGTTCCAATCTCAATAACATCTTTACATTTGTTAACATCACAAGCACTTTTTGTTCGAGACGTTAAAAGGATCTTACACCCTTTGATATTAACATCTCCAAAAGGAATTCCAATATCTTTTAAAGGAACCTTCCCCCAAACATCATCCAATATAACTAGAAACTTTGTCCCTTCCTTCAATCTACTCTCCAACAAAGAAGCTCTCACCTTCTCATCCGCTTCGTACGGAAACTGCAAATTTATATCTCTAGCAAGTTGCCCTTGTAATTTCTGCACATCCACCACTTGGCTGACATCTGCTCGTTCAACCTTGTGGAAAACCCCCTCATCCATAGATTGCTTCGAAGCTTCTTCCATCATTCTCGTCTTTCCAACACCTGGCATTCCGTAAATACCAAGTATGGTAGGGCCATCTTCATTCTTCAACGCCTCCAACATCTTGCTATAAGCATTTTTCCTAGATCTGAAATCCATGTAGTCCGTACTTGATTTCGGACTATACCCAAAACTCGGATGATTTGAAATTTCACCGGAAAGATATTCTTTAGTGCGTTTTGTGAGCGCAGTTACTGTTACTGTCTTCTTTACGGCCTCTCTACCCAGTTGAAAACGGGAGTAAAGATTAGGAAAACTCCGAGATCTAAAGCACTTGAACCAATATGGCCTGTCTTGGTTCCTTTTCTTGAAATCTTCTATTTGGCAGTTGAGTTCATCGACTTCGTTTTGCCACATTAAAACATGCTTCTGGATTGTCTTTGCGTCGGCCCTGTCTCGAAGAATTCTGATGTTCATTTGCTCTTGCTGAATCCCAAGTTCCTTGAATTCGTCTTCGAGAGTGGTAAAATTCCTCTTGTAACAAAGCAAATAAGAGCATTCACGTTTTGCAGCTTCAACTGTAGCTTCAGATATTTGATTTAGAGCTGTTCCCACGCATGGAATATCATTTAAACCAACCATGATGATCTTTTGGCTTCACAAATTTTATGCTTTTTTTTTGGGGGGGTGGTATCTATTAGAGAGGTGTAGTTATCTTTTTTATGTAGTTTGGAAAATTGAAGAATTCAGACTAGAGGATTATATGAGTATGAAGGAAACTATGCAACAGTAGAAGAACAGGAAGATCAAATGGCATGTAGAATCTCAGTTGAAGTGAAAAATAAATAGGTACTCGGGTCTTCAACCCTCTTGATGTTTGTTATTACATTTATAGGTTCAAATGCCATAAAAGTTCAAATATCGTCGCAAATTGCTAATACCCTAACGTACCGAGCTTAAATCCAATAGAAGATAAAAAGAAAAGGACCCATCTGGTTGTTCGGGTGAATAAATTCTTCCACTTCGCCTTTCACATCTGTATGCAACTCCACCACATACTACTTGACTTTTTTGCACCACATTATTCTCGTAATTAAACAAATAACAAAATTGACATTTCATAGCTCCTATTGTTTGGGGGTGGGGGTGGGGGTGGGGGTGGAGGGGGGGAATCAGCTTCATTTATAAATTTTATAAATATTAGAAAAATGTTTTATTACATGTTTTTCTTTAAAATAAAAAATTAGTAGTTAAGTGAGTTAGGATACACATGAATTGGAGTTTCATATTAGAAAAATACACATGAATTGGAGTTTCATACACATGAATGAGTTTAAGACTTAATATCTTAATCTTTTGAGTCAAGTCCGGAACACGTATGTTAATATTTCGTGTACGCTCACGAGACGCACAAGCTCCCCGATTCACCCTCTAGAACTACAAAAGATTAATCCCAAGTTGCTAAACCTCTTCAAAAGACACATGCTAAATTACTAATAGTCCTTCCATCCAATAGTATATGACGTTTTAGATGATTTCAATTTTAACGTAAGTATAATCATTGCAAACAAACAAAGCCATAATGTGTTAACTCATTTTTATTTAATACTAATGGACATACTAAATAACATATTTGTCATTTACATAAGTGAGGTCCAATATTATATCTTCTACTTTTCTTTCATAAATTGTTGTCAAATTTGAAAAAAAAAACAGAAGGCTGGTCCTCACAAGGATGGACCTAGTGGACTGCTGTGGAATAAAAGGAGAAATGAGCAACACACAGAAGTTAAAGAAACTAGGACACACTGTAGGAGCTGTACTCGTTAAAACTCATTTATGGAATAAAGGCAATAAAACAGATTAGTGGTTCAAAAGCAAAGGTACCTTCATGATTGAATTATTAACAACAAAATCTATGCTATTTTACGCAACGCTCTAAAAGTGGTTCGGTCAGCGGTGCATTTGAATTTCTAAACACTACCGTTACAAAATTTTAGAAATTAGTATTACTCCCTCCGTTCTTAAAAAAGATTGTCGTTTTAGAAAGTAATTTTTGTTCCAAAAAGATTGTCGTTTTGAGTTTATCAATACACATTAGTTATTTTTTTTTCTATTTTACCCTTATTTAAAGCTTTTTCTATTTAAAGTTTTCTTCCCTTCCCAATGATTCGTATTCAATTTAATGCTATAATCCAAGTAGTAATTGGTTGAATAAGAAGTAATTGGTTGAATTGAATAAGAAACATTGGGAGGGGAATAATTGGTTGAGACAATTAATATGGGTAGTATAGTATTTTTGCTAGGTATTAATTATATTTTTAATCTGTGTGCATTAACCTTAAACGACAATCTTTTAATAACAGAGGGAATAGTTCTAATTGGAAATACTACATAATTAATAGTATGATAATTAATTAATAGTATGAAATTGATAAACATATGGTTCAAAGGAGTGGCTGCTCTGCAATGGGAGGAGAATAGGACATCCTGTTGTGGTCCTGTCTGGTGCAAACACAATTATTGAAAGCCTATATAAGAGATGACTGGTTCAAAGAAAAGCTACCTTCAGGTACCTTCATGACTGAATATGAATAGCAAAATCTACTATACGATTATGTAGTTTTATCAAATTTTAGCTGCTTTTCATCTTTAGTCCTCGAACTAATTTTTTTTACATACTTCCTCCTCAAATTTTAGTTATTTTTCATCTTAGTCACCAAATTAATGCTCGATGGTCTTCCTTCCTTCTAGCGTGGTATATCCAGTGTGTCTCAGCAAACACATTCAATAAACATCCCTACAAGTGGTTAAATGGTTGTAGCTGATATATACATCAATTATAAATTTTAATATTCTCATTTTTATGAATTTATATGTATATTTTATTTAACTAATACATTTTATTTTGTTTTGTAAGAGATAATATTTTATTTATCTTTTGATCAAGTAAAAGATAATTGTCCCAACTTTTAAATATTAAAATGGACTCTAGAATATTATTTAGAATTCATTTGAATATAAAAGGATAAGAATGAAGACCAAGTTAAATGTACCTTAGATTAGGTCATAATTATTTTTTCATATAAATTGATCTTTTGTTTCAACGATAGGTGCTTACTTTTATTTTTAATTTTTTTTCCTCTACTTCAATACTTCCGGCTAAACAAGGAGGGTTTATACATATTATGATGTTTAAGAACTTTTGTTTCCTTCCGATCACTCAAGTACGGCAGCAGTGAAAGTTAGAAACCAGAGAGTACTATTGTTATCCAAAGTAATACTTCAACATTATTTATTAATTCGAATAGAATTTCCTTTTTAAATATTGTTACGTGATTTTCATTTTAATTCATGCAACTAGTAATCTTAATTTCTCTTTTGTTTCATATTTATCATTTCTAACTAAATATTTTAATACCTAGAGAATGATCAAAACTAGGTATTGCATACACTAAAAGAAAAACGGATATTTCTGACGGAATATTCCGTCGGATTTAAGGATATTCCATCGAGAATACCTTAATTTCGACGGAATATTCAGTCAGAAATTCGGTCGGATATGACCGCGTCGGAATTAAATCTGTCGGGATATCAGTCGGAAATTACAAACGCCGATGGAACCATTTCCGACGGAATATTCGGTCAGAATTAATATATGCTCGACGAAATTAATTCGATCGGAATTAGTCTATCGATGTTAAGCTGCCACGTGGCATCTCTGGCTGACATGTGGGAAGGTTTTAATTCCGTCGAGAATAAGATATTTTTAACTATTTTTTCTGTTTTGGCTTTAGGGTTTTAACCCACATTTTTATACCTGTAAACCTGTTTATTTTCCCAACATCACATACAACATAATAATAACCTTCCAACAACATATACACACACTAATAACTGACTTTTGTCCACATACAAGTCCAATATGAATTACACCTCCAAAAATAATAAAAATACTCTAATTTTCCATAAGATATACAAAAATGACATGTAATTTCAAGGTTTAAACTACAATATGTCAAACATCAACTAAACTACAAAAATTTACATCTCATTAAGCTAACCTAAAGTAAAGATGAATAAAATATCTACTAATCATCTACAAAACTAAGCCATGCCAGTATTACTATCCCTAGTGTGAGAAAGATCATCGGGCGGGCGTCGACGCTGCTGCTTTGGCGTATGAAAATCGTCAATGTCGTTCCTCCACTAGTGATCGGAATTAATGAGCAGCCTCCTCGGCATTGCCAACCCGCTTGGGATCGTCACCTTGATGATACAATTAAAAAAATAACACATTAGTCCATATGATACAATTAAAGATACAACTAAATGAAAATTAAATAACATGCAAAACACGTTAATTTAAAATGCATAGTATACCTGAGTAGTCGAGGGTTGACTCAGCATCGACCCAAATTAAAGTGCGCATAAGTAAGGTAACCACCATCCAGACCACCTCATCGCGTATCACGACGAACTGCTCCAGAGAGATATTATTGTCTAATTATTTTAATCTTCATATTACCTTCGTGTAAAATTCATTTATGATTCTTATTTTAGTTAACAAGTTTTGATAACTTATTATTACATGTTAGTTTTTGATTATATGATGTTTTGATTGATGACTAATTTAAGTGTGCATGGTTCATGGTGTGTTATTATATTATTAAATATGCATGGATTATGGGTTATAATATTAAAATTAATATGCATGAATTATGGTTATTTCATGGACATTTGCTGCTGACTTCCTTCGTTGATATGATTTAAAATCAGTTCACATTTGAATTGAAGTGTTTTAAGGAAGATTTAATTTGGAGCTTATTAAGGAAGAATTGAATTGGAGTTTATTAAGGTATGTTGGTATTTAAAAATAGTAACAGATAGTATGGTCCTTAAATCCAGCTAGCCCAAAATTGGCTCCTCTGTTTCACCAGTGTATCTCGTGAGTGATAATTTAATTAAGGATTTTATCTTGCTTAGTGGAGCCCACATTAGTTAGTAGTCTATTTTGAAAAGGAGTCCTACTGAAGCTTTTGAATATTATCCTTATTTATCTCCTTTATTCCAGTTTAACACAGTTGTTTATGGAAAGAGTTTCTCTCCTTGATTTCAGCTTTTTAAAATCAAATAGCTAGCGCATATCTGCGTAATATCCTTCTTGTGATTCAAAGCTGCTGAAGTCATGGGTGGTTGCTAACGGGACTGAGAAATCTTAGCTATCATATGTTATAGTCGTTGCTTGATTAGTTATATATACTCCTTCTCTTCGGCTGATTATCAACAACTGAGAACCGGCAATCAAGTTGAGAGATTACTCCAGAGCTTATCAACTATTTTTATTCCAGTCCCTTATTCTTATCTATTATACCCTTTTGTACTGGAAATTTTATTCATTGTAAATCAAAGTATTCAAGCATAGCTTTGGCTTGAGGTTTCCTGTTTTAGTTAGTCTGTTTATAGAAGGCTTCAAGGGTCTCAGAGGTGAGAAGAGGTGCAGTGGTGCACAAGTTACAGAGGTGCAAAAAGGGGGCATAGGTGTCCAACATCATAATTGAGGCTTCTTTGTAATAGGGAGTAATTTTTGTATTGAGGTTTAAATAGTAAAAAAAGAGTCTCCAATCCTAGTTGGGATTGGACGTGGATTAGGCCACTAGATTAGAGGATAGGGGCTGAACCACATAAAAATCTTTGTGTGATTTTTACTTCTGTTTATCTCTTTAAACTGTGATTCACGTTCTGCATTTTTTTGTTACTCACGCCACTATCCAGACACTAAAGTAGACAGGTCTAGCTGTCTAATAATAAGAAATGAAGAACATAAGCTAAAGTAGACACTAAAGCAGGCAGGTATAGCTGTCTAAATTATACCTGTAGCAGAAAATTTTAACAAGTTTTCGCTATTTATCACTTTAAGCTTAAACACATATTCACCCCCCTCTAGGTGTGCACATACATAAGATTACATTACACTATGTATTTTCCATAATCTATGCTTACTCATATTTAATATAGAAATCATTATTTTTAAATGGAAGGGAAAACAAAATTTGGAATAAATTTGGAAAGTAGAAAATTATTTATTAGGTTAAATTTAGTTGATTCGGATTTCTAGGTATCTTTTCTCATTAATAGTTTTCGTTATTAATTATTAGTTCACATTATTTAGTTAATTAATCATCTCTACCATTTTTATTTCTAATTTGCTTAGAATATAAATTAAGAATTTGACAATTAATATAGTTTATGTGGTTCGACTTGTATTTGTCAAGTCTACAATAAATACTGTGTACTTACAGTACATAATTTTATCACATCAGTAGTCATCGCGGGTGTAGCGTCCCCAAATCCGGGTACTAATCACCACGAACCTGATACACCAATTCTATAACTATTGCGGAAGATATAAACATAAATTGTTTATACAAATACATTTACAACATAATCCCCAAGGTCGATAACCTTAACTTATTACCTAAATTCAAAATCCAACTCGACAAAAAATGTCATTTTTCTACAATAGTATTATAATTTTAACCTGCACAATAATCCAATGCTGGAATTGTCTTTGCCTTTGTCTGTATCCGAAGATTTGTCCTAATCTGAAATGTTAATCGTGATATAGCAAGGGTGAGCAACAAGTTTTTCCAGTAAGTTTAAGTTCAAAGAAAGATATATCATGATTGAAAAGAATAATAAGCTAACAAACTTTCAACAATATAACAATTGTGAAAGAACATAAATAAATTTTCATAACTGAATGACCGAGTCAATAATAATGAATGGCCAACAATGAACATGAACAAATATAACTAAACGAAATGGTAATGAAGGTGATCAGTCTTTCATACCTGATTAACATATGCAACATGCACAACATGCAAATCAATAATAAAAGATGTGATATAATCATCAATGATTAACCACACGCATGCTTTGAAATAACAATTCAAGTTTGAGTTTGAGAACTTGCACAATAAAAGTATAGGAACTTGCTCGATAAAAGAGTATAGTTAGAGAAAATTTGTCTGTATCGTTGACTACTGTTATGCAAAGCTAATTAAGCTTCAGTTGAAAGACTTATTATTGATAATATCGATCTCCCAATTAGAATAATATCATCACATAAACTACTGTTATATACAGTCATAATATAACTTAAACATATAAGCACATATTTCTAACTGTCACTAAAACACATAAGACCCGGTATCAAATCAAACTATTTCAGTCTGAGTTGAGTTTGGTATTATTTCGACGTCCCGATTGTCCTATCAGATAATATCGAGTCTATTTTAAATAAAATTTTAGACAATTTAATTATTAATTATAACATTTTTCAGAAGCTCATAATAATTTTCAAATAAGTATTATAATTTATAAAGATTTTCAATCATTAATATCATTTTTAAAAGATTTAAATACCAAATAAGTCCATTATCATTAATACTTAATTAATTTCAAACATTAATGAAATACATATCCCAATATCAAAAGTTATTTATTATAACTCAAAATAGTTTTAATCTAGTAATATCACCTTTAAATGATTTTAAAACATTTAAAACTATTATTAAATAAATCATCATTAATATTAAAATATTAATGTATTTCATCTCAAAATATTATAAGCTATATATTATAACTTAAAACATTTTTAAAACCTTTAAATCATTTTTAAATGATTTTAGAACATTAAAACTATTTTTCTATAATTTATTTAATACAATTATTAAATAAATTTATTATCATTAATATTAAATATTAATAAAATTCATACCAAAATATTAAAAGTCATTCAAAATAACTTAAAATATTTTCTAATAATTTAACATATTTTTAAATAATTTTAAAATATTAAAATCATTTTTAAGTAATTTATTTAATATAATTATTCAATAAATTAAATTTAATTAATATTTAAATAAATTCAAATATTAATGAAATATATCTCAAATTATTAAAAATTAATTTTTATACCTTCAAATAATTTTTACAAATTAATTATGAATTTTTCATAATTATTTTCCATTTTATTCTAATTATTTTAATTAAATAATTACTTTTTATTCAAACCGTCGCTAAAGGGGCCTATCGCGACAAAAATTATCGCTATAGGTGTTCTTGAGCCTTCAAGAACATTCAAAGTCAGTTTCTTGGGTGCCTAGTTTGACCAGCTATAATTTCTTGCTCAAGATGTTTCTGGGCATATAGGCGTACTGGTTATGTAGTATTGATGTAATAGTACATGTACCAACAATGTTCAAGGTCAAAATACATCACATAATGAAGATATAAGCCTTCAAAATAGTTGTCAGAGCTGTTCTTCATTTTTTGAAATTTCCAGAAAATAAGAACACCGTAAGGGTCCTACTTTGGATCTTAATAACTTGGATTTTAGGCTTTGATTGTGTGTTTAAGTGTAACACTTATGTAGTAGGTATGTCAATGTACAAAAGTAATACACTTTTGTAGCTTAACAACATCGTAGAAGCAAGATCTGGCCTGGTCAAATTACCAGCCAGAAACTGTTCTTGAAGAATCTGGGTTTTCCAGAAATTCAACCCAGGTAGTTGGTCAACCCATATTTGACCATTGCAAGATCAGAGGCTTGAAAAATCTCGGACAGTTTCTGGAAAATCTGGGTTTTCCAGATTCCAGATTCTGTGCTTGGTCAACCAAGTTTGACCATGAATAACTTGTGATCTAGAACGGCTATGGACTTGATTCCACTTTCAGTGTACTCTCCTCATGGCATAGAACATCAATGATACACTTAGTCATCCTAACATCTAACAGATTTAGATCTAGAGTCTCTGACATATGGCTGTCAGACCTCAAATTAGGGTTTTTAACTATTTTAAAAAGTTCTTATTTTTATGCACTAAGATGTTATGGATCCATGATGTATCATCATAGATCACTAAATAACATCTTATAACATGTATCTAAACATCAAAACACATAGTTTACATAAATCATAAGAATCTAGCTTAAGTTAGGGTTTATACCTTTAATGCTCAATCTTGAATTTCTGTCCCTTGAATCTGATCTTGGCTTGCTAAGAGGTTATCTTGGCTTAACTTAGGACTGACTTCCTCTCAAACTTTCGAAAATTAGAGAGAGAGAAAGGGTCTTGGAGTAAGATATTTTCTTACTTTAGTTTGCTTTTTTTGATTATATGGTTGTAATTAAGTGGCAACAATTGGCTGATTTGAGAGATTTAGAGCACATGTCAAATCTCCATTGATGACTCACCATGATTTGGTGATATCTTTTATTTAAAAGTTAAGGAAAAGGGCATTTTGGTAATTTTGCACCTACTAAGGGTATTTTGGTCATTTCCCCCATAATTCGAAGGGTAATTTGGTCATTTCACATATATCCCATAACTTTTAACCTTTAAGTTTTAATACTTAGCATTAGGGTTCCCAAATTAGGGTTTAGAAATTCTCAATTAGGGTTTAGGATTCCCATAATTTAAATTAAGGTTTCCAAAGCTGGAATTAGGGTTTCTAACCAATCATTAGGGTTTTTTAACTTAACATTGAAGTTCTTATTATAACATTAGGATTTACCAATGTTATACTTTACCTGATTCATACTTAACCCTTAACCACATACTGTACACACATACAATCACAATACACAATTCCACATAAGTCCTTCACAAAATTTTTAAATCCTTACCTATTTCCAGTCTAGGTCTTATTATTCAACCTTTATTTAATCATTTAAGATTTTATTAATCGTCTAAATTCTCGGTTTGTCAGAGCGGGTGCCTCGGATGTGGATATTAGTGAGTGAGAGAAAGAAAGTATAGAGAACAATCTTAGAGTTTTTTATAGTAAGAGTGTAATATTGTCAACAGAGTGGATGATTTTTGTTTATAGTGATGGCTAGCTTCTTATGTGCCTTCGACGTTCATTGGATGAGCCCACACAGTTTGTGGTCCCAGCCTAAGAATATCTATAAATTCTCCATGTGTTCTCGAATTATCATCTAAGTGTTATGAGCTATCCCATTTACACTAACCTATGCTCTACATGGGCGACATTGTGTCAATTAGCTGGTCCCTCAGATGTCGTCTTGTTCGCCGAGTTGTCAATTGACATATGGTGCCTTCGGGCTATGAGTATGGACCTCAAGAGTAATGTTTTGAAACCTGGACCGGCCTGTAACACCCCTAAAATCTGGACAATTTCCACTTCGGTCTTTGTGCGTTAACAATACATTCTCATTCTAGCTTTACAACACTAATCAATATTATAACTGATTAAATGCATATAAATTTAAACTTTTTATAACTTTCTTTCATATGCTTAATTTTCATCACAATCCAACTTTATTCTTATTGTACATAACAGTCAATATCAATATAAATATTAAAACTTAGTTATTTCAATATTTTCTCAATTTCAAAATTCGTAACCTTTAGAATATATTTGCAATTAAATTATCGGACGCTGGCGCTGGCTAGAGTGTGACGCCCCCAAAATAGGTATACATCACCCATTTTGAGTCGTCAATAACATGGTACATAATAAACTACAACTTTATTAATACAATATATAAACTGTGAGTTTAAATACAGATATTGCCATCTAGACAACATCCACACCCAAAAAAGTCCTCATTACAATTATTGGTATATTATTTAACAAAAATGGTGAGGACTACTAAGACATCTTTCTAGAACCATCATTCCACTCTCCGACTAGAACTCGCTACATTCTCGCCTCCTGAGAAGAAAAATGGAACAAAAAGGAAAAGGGTGAGCTCAACTAGCCCAGTAAAGAACATTATGACTAAGATAATATAGAACAAATTATCGTTAGTCTTCAACAGGGAAAATCTAAGAGAATATAATATACAACAAGTTTCAGATCAATATTCGCAGCGGAAATAATAATTCATAGAAGAGTTACATAGAGAATGAAATCTACTAATATATATGAATTTAAAAGTCCATCATCAATATTTTATCCCTGTAACATCAACCAATATACATCTTGAATCAAATATTCATCTTTGCACTACAAGCCAAAGATATTCATCAGTCGGTCATGTTCATCTCAACACCTGTTCATCTTTGCACTACGGGCCAAAGATATTCATCATAAAATCAGTAATCTTTGCACTACAGGCCAAAGATATTCAATTATATCATCATTTAGGACTGAGGATGATGAGAAATATTTTAAAAAAAACGAATCCAGTGAAACAAAAGAATAAGTATTAAGGATTCGCTCTTTGGTTTATCCATGTCCAAAAAAATACCTCATAAATAATCATAGTGGAGTAGAATTCAAGAATGATCAAAACATAGATACAATCAAAGCTAGTATCCATAATAGATATTTTGGATAAAAAAAGAAAATTTTAAATTTTACGTGAATAAGTGTCGTATTCATGAATAAAGGTCAGATCGTGAATAGTGTCAGTATACGTGAATAAGTAACTCCGACACTAAAAGACAAGAATTTCACAAAAAATACTCCCAATATTATGGCATAATGATATTGAAAGAAATAATATCATTTTAAAAAAAATAATATCCCCTTACCTCGAAGAAAGATGATTTCTAAATAAACACAGGATATAGACTATGACTTGAACTTAATCAGATAAAGAACAATCAAAGTACTAAAATACTCACAAGAATACGCTCAATATATCAAGAGAGAAATAGAGAGAAAACTTCAGTTTCTGGTGTGATTTTCAATTCTAACCTAAGCACCCTATTTATAGGAAAATGCTTAGAACACCAAAGCAGAAAATTTAATAAAATATTAATATATTTATAAAATTTTCCTTAGCCCACCTCTAGACATTTGAATTCAGCACTTGCACATGTTAATGATGTCCACAAAATACAAAAAATGTTTTTCTTAATAAACATAATTAAAACTTCCAAAAATCAATTATTTCGGAACTTCAATAATTCATAATAAATAGCCCTTTTATTTGAAAAATTCGAATCACATGTTTTTTTCATAGGAAATTCCATTCTCTACAACTTTGTAGAAGAAAAGTTTTACAAATTCCAAACAGAAAATGACCGAAATCCATAAACGGACGATTTTACAGGCTATAATCAAATTTCAGTCAAAAAATGGGGTCCACCGACACACAAAACATGTGTTAATCATTTAATGCAACAAAAATACTCTTCCTCCTCATATACTCATATATCCCACATTCATTGTAAAAATATCACCATTATTATATTAATATAATAATATATTTAAATGAATTATTTTATCAGAAAAAGATAAAATATTTATTTTCAACAATTGTCACATTAAAAAATTTCTCCATCTATATCCATATAAAATCAATATTTTCCTCATCATATAAATCAATAATTAATTATTCACAAATAATATTATGAGAATCACAATATCGACAACCGTGCAGGTTCAGAAAGAGGGCTTTCCAATAAGGATTTTTCCTTACTGGGGCGCAATTAGATGACCTAACCTCTCCTTAGACAGAACTTTCTACATTGCCAATATTGCTATCTAATAATATTATTCAAATAATATGAATTATTGATCCGATAATAGAAAATACTGCGTAGTGATAATTATTGAAACAACAGTAATATAAAATATCAACACAACAATTATTGAACCAATAAAATAAAATACTGAACAATAATTACTGTAACAATTATTGAGTAGTGCCTTCTTACGTAAGAATCAATAATTGATGCAATACTGTGTGTTACTGTGTTTTAACCACCGAGTATTTTAACAGTATTAACGGTAACAACTATGCCGTTATTTATAAACAACTTATAGTTGTCGTTTTCTTCATCCAATCGCTTTCTGTTATGGGGCCCACATATTAAGGTCATGGCCGCCGCATTTAATATTCCCCGACAGTAAGAATATTCCACGACCAAACGAAGATTCCCCAATAATAATGAATATTTTATAACAACTTGCTTATTTAAGATATTTGCGCATTTTACCCATAACTATCCACATTAATCAAATCAATCCTTACTATTTCAAAATAATAAATTGAGGAAATTCAATTTTATTTATAATAAGTTGGGGTCTTACAACCTCCCCTCCTTATGAAATTTTGTCCTCGAAATTGACGTACGTACCTGGTGTTTTGAAAAGGTGAGGATACCTCGCTTTTATTTCCGTTTTCAACTCCCAGGTCATTTCCTCTATAGCATGATTCCTCCAAAAAACTTTGACTTGTGGTATGACCTTTGTGCGTAGGACATGCTTCTTCCTATCCAAGATCTTGACAGGTACCTACTCGTACATTAAGTCTTTGGCTATCTCGTCCGGTTCTAACTCAATAACATGGTTCGGGTCTTTCACATATTTATGAAGCACGGATATGTGAAAAACATTATGAACACGAGACATACTCGGAGGTAACGCGAGTCTATAGGCTACATTACCTACTCGGTCAAGAATTTGAAATGGACCAATAAATCATGGATTGAGCTTTCCTCTCATCCCAAATCTTGTAACTCCCTTCCATGGGGCAACACGCAATAATACATGATCCCCAATACTAAATTCCACATCCTTTCGATGAAGATCTGCATAACTCTTTTGTCGATCTTGTACCGTTTGTATACGTTGTCAAATCATTTGGATCTTTTCAGTAGTCATACGTACCAAATCAGGTCCCAACAATGTTGTTTCACCCACCTCATCCCACCATATTGGAGAGCGACACTTTCATCCATACAATGCTTCAAATGGGGCCACACCTATACTTGCCTGATAACTGTTGTTGTAGGAGAATTCCACCAATGGTAAATACTTATCCCAACTCCCTTTGAAGTCTAGGACACAGAGTCTTAATAGATCTTCAAGAGTTCGAATAGTCTTCTCTGATTGTCCATCCGTTTGAGGATGGTATGCCGAACTGAACCGTAAATTCGTGCCCATAGCTTTTTGCAAGCTAACCCAAAATCTTAAAGTAAATCTTGGGTCACGATCCGAAACTATGGATACTGGCATGCCATCCAATCTCACAATCTCATTTACATACATATGAGCAAGACGTTCAAGGAATAAGTCTCCCGACTTCAAGCAAGAAATGAGCAGACTTGGTTAATCTATCAACAATAACCCAAATAGTATCGATGCCTTGAGAAACCGTAGGAAGACCCGTAATAAAATCCATGGTAATGTGTTTCCACTTCCATTTCGAAATCTCAAGTGGTTGCAATGGACCCTTAGGTACTTGATGCTCCGCCTTTACACGTTGACAAGTTAAACACGTCGAGATAAACTTTGCAATCTCTCTCTTCATATTGTTCCACCAAAATGTATGTCAAGATCACGATACATTTTGGTACTTCCGAGATGGATCATGAAATGGTGTATTGTGTGCTTCCATCATAATCTTGTACTTCAAATCAGAGTCGTTAGGAATACAAAGTCTGGAGTGGACTTGAAGTATTCCTTCTTCATCAATTCTCGCTTATGAAATAACACCTTCTTGTACTTTCTTCTTCATACGCATCAGCTCCGGGTTGGTGGCTTGAACAACTTTAACTTTTTTGGTTAAAGTTGGTTCTATACGTATACTTGACATCATTACATGGGTCCCCGGAGTCTTGAATTCTATCTTCATCTTTTGTAAATCACGCAAAATGGGCCTTTGTGTTAACAACATCGCATTCGTTCCCGCGTATGATCTTCTACTCAATGTGTTAGCTACCACGTTCGCTTTTCCAAGATGGTATTGAATGGTGTGGTCGTAGTCTTTCAATAGCTTGAGCCAACGTCGTTGCCGCATGTTAAGTTCCTTTTGGGTGAAGAAATATTTGAGGCTTTTATGGTCTGAATATATCTCCACTTTTTCCCTATATAGATAGTGCCTCCAGATCTTTAGCGCGAAAACGACTGCTGCCAACTCTAGATCATGAGTAGGATAATTCCTCTCATACTCTTTAAGTTTTCGCGAGGCATAGGCTATGAATTTCCCATATTGCATGAGAACACATCCTAACCCTTTGCCTGAAGCATCACTGTAGATAACAAATCCATCCGTACCAGATGGTATTATTAGAACATGTGCCGAAATAAGTCTCCTCTTAAGCTCTTGGAAAATCTTCTCGCATTCCTCGCTCCAAACGAATTTTGTATCCTTTCGAGTTAGCTGAGTTAATGGAGTAGCGATTTGAGAAAACCCTTCCACGAATCTCCGATAATAACCGACCAGCCCGTAAAGCTACGTGCTTTGATCCACCGACTTTGGTTGCTCCCAACTTTGTATTGCTTTGATTTTCACAAGGGTCGACAGATACTCCATGTTTAGACACCACGTGCCCAAGGAATGCTACTTCCTCAAGCCAGAACTCGCATTTCTTCAACTTGGCATATAGCTAGTTTTCACGAAGCCTTTGGAGTACCAGCTTCAAATGGTGCTCAGGATCTTCACGGCTTTTGGAATATATGAGAATGTCATCAATAAAGACAACAAAGAACCGATCTAAATAGTCCTTGAATACTCGGTACATCATATCCATGAAAGTCGCAAGAGCATTAGTCAATCCAAAAGACATGACTAAGAATTCATAATACCCGTACCGAGTTCTGAAGGCAGTCTTTAGAATATCCTCAGTTCTAATCTTCAGCTGATGATATCCAGAATGAAGATCGATCTTTGAAAAGAATTGTGCTCCTTGTAACTAGTCAAACAGGTCATCGATATGAGGTAGCAGATACCTATTCTTGATGGTGACATGGTTCAATTCCCGATAGTCAATACAAAGTCGCATACTCCCGTCTTTCTTATTTACAAATAAAACAGGAGCACCCCAAGGAGATGTACTAGGACGAATAAAACCGATGTCCAACAAATCCTGTAGATGGACCCTTAACTCCTGAAGTTCAATAAGAGCCATTCGATATGGGGTTTTAGAAATGGGCTTTGTACCAGGTTCAAGATCAATAAAGAATTCAACTTCACGTTCTGGGGGTAGACCGGGAAGTTCTTCCGGAAATACGTCAGGAAAATCAATAACAACAGGAATATTATTCAAATCTGACGTGTCTTTATTCAAATCCATAACATGGGATAAGAAAGCTTGACATCCATTTTTCAATAAATGAATAGCTTTATGATTAGATATGACAGTGATTGATTTTAATGGTTTAGTTGCTTGAATTCGTACAACAAGTTGATTAGGAATATGAAAACTAACAACCTTACGAAAATAATAAATTTTGGCATGATGAGTAGTTAACCAATCAATCCCTAAAATCACATCAAAAGCAAGTATCTTTAAAGAGATAAGGTCATCAGGTAAGATGATGGTGCCAACTTGAATCAAACAAGATTTATAAACTATGGATGTGATGAAAGTTTCTCCTAACGGAGTCTCCACAGATAAATCAAAGTCTAATTTCTCCGGAGTCAAGTTTAAACGTTAAGCACAAACAGGAGAGATAAATGAATGGGTAGCACCGGTATCAAGTAAGGTATAAACTTCGCAAGAATTAATGATTAGCTTACCCGTGATCACCTCGTTTGGGTTCTTCATATTTTGACCAGTCACGACAAATGCTCTTCCAGGAACCGTTGACTTTGACTTTTTTGGGGGATGACCTTTTTGAGTCACCGTCCCCCCTGGACTTGGTTTCGCTATCGTATAATCTCGAGCGATATGTCCTTCCTTTCCACAATTATAACATACCTTGAACTGTTGTGGGCAGTTTTGACTGATATGTCCTTCTTTCCCGCACTTATAGCATATGACCGGTGGTCGTTCTCCTCCCTTAGATCCAGTTACTGCTGGTGTTGACGTCTTCACATGGTCATTGTTAAATCTCCTCTTTTTAAAATCTCCTCCCTACTCGCTTCTTCTATTCTTATGGCCATGACTACCACCAGAGTGGTTAACATTTTTGTCCGTCTTTTTCTTTCTCCGCTGGTTATCGTTATTCTGTTGACTACTATCTCCGGTATGATCCTGGTTATGGTCCCTCGGTTGAACGTACTCGTTATCTCGCTCTAATAATTGAGCCCTGTTGGCAACATCTGAATAGAGAGAAAATTTATGAGAAATGAGATATTTACATATGTCGGGTTTCAAACCTCTCAAAAACATCCGCGTCATACGTTCCTCATTCTCCACCAAATGAGGTGCAAACCTGGATAACTCTGCAAACTTCACCTCGTACTGGGACACCGTCATGTTATTTTGTTCCAGTCTAATAAACTCCACTTCCTTCATATGAAGAATACTTTCAGGAAAGTACTTGTCGTTGAACAGTTTTTGAAATGTCTCCCAAGACATGCTGAGTACAACTGGATGGGTACGCTTCACAGATTCCCACCAGTAATCTGCCTCATTACGGAACATAAAAGTAGCGAATGGAACCTTCTGTTCTTCCGTGCATCCCAAGACATCGAATATCTTGGTAATTTGTTTGACCCACGTCTCCGCCTTAATCGGATCCGGCTTTCCCCAGAATTCTGGTGGTCCCAACTCTTTGAATTGCTTGGCCGTGACAAATCGTGCGTTGTTATCATTTCCACCTGTATTTTGTGCACGAGTCTCCCTCGTCTGATTTTGCATGAACTGCAAAAAAACTTCTAAACATCCCGTCGTTCATCATCTGCTCAGTGGCGTTGTTCACTGGAGGAACATTGCTTACCTCTTGACGTTCTCCTCATTGGTGAGTCTAAAGCGTCTCCACGGTCTCATTTACTCCACTGTTAACATTCTCAGTCGACATTCTCAAATACTGCCATAAAACAAGGGTTAATTAAGGAAATCAAAATATCACATAATATCCCTATATATTGACCAACTAACAAATAACTTAGGTAGGACACACTAGCGAAGGATTTACACGTCTCTCCCCTCCTAGTTCTAATCCCCGATCTCCGCTGGAGATCATATCCCTAAGCTCGATATTAATCATGACGCCCCCAAAATAGGTATACATCACCCATTTTGAGTCATCAATAACATGGTACAGAATAAACTACAACTTTATTAATACAATATATAAACTGTGAGTTTAAATACAGATATTGCCATCTAGACAACATCCACACCCAAAAAAGTCCTCATTACAATTATTGGTATATTATTTAACAAAAATGGTGAGGACTACTAAGACATCTTTCTAGAACCATCATTCCACTCCCCGACTAGAACTCGCTACATTCTCGCCTCCTGAGAAGAAAAATGGAACAAAAAGGAAAAGGGTGAGCTCAACTAGCCCAGTAAAGAACATTATGACTAAGATAATATAGAACAAATTATCGTTAGTCTTCAACAGGGAAAATCTAAGAGAATATAATATACAACAAGTTTCAGATCAATATTCGCAGCGGAAATAATAATTCATAGAAGAGTTACGTAGAGAATGAAATCTACTAATATATATGAATTTAAAAGTCCATCATCAATATTTTATCCCTGTAACATCAACCAATATACATCTTGAATCAAATATTCATCTTTGCACTACAGGCCAAAGATATTCATTAGTCGGTCATGT
The DNA here is from genome assembly GCA_020205615.1 of Panax quinquefolius. Lineage (NCBI taxonomy): Eukaryota > Viridiplantae > Streptophyta > Magnoliopsida > Apiales > Araliaceae > Panax > Panax quinquefolius. Next base: position 170,085,966 of record CM035156.1, read on the forward strand.
TCATCTCAACACCTGTTCATCTTTGCACTACGGGCCAAAGATATTCATCATAAAATCAGTAATCTTTGCACTACAGGCCAAAGATATTCAATTATATCATCATTTAGGACTGAGGATGATGAGAAATATTTTAAAAAAAACGAATCCAGTGAAACAAAAGAATAAGTATTAAGGATTCGTCTTTCGGTTTATCCATGTCCAAAAATACCTCATAAATAATCATAGTGGAGTAAAATTCAAGAATGATCAAAACATAGATACAATCAAAGCTAGTATCCATAATAGATATTTTGGACGAAAAAGAAAATTTTAAATTTTCTATGAATAGTGTCATATTCGTGAATAGTGTCGTATACGTGAATAGTGCCGTATACATGAATAGTAATCCCGACACTAAAAGACAAGAATTTCACAAAAAAATACTCCCAATATTATGGCATAATGATATTGAAAGAAATAATATCATTTTAAAAAAATAATATCCCTTACCTCGAAAGACAAGATTTCTTACTAGTTGAAACAAGTAGATATATTTATGACTTGAACTTGCACCGTATAGTAACACTCAAAGTACTAAAATACTCACAAGAATACGCTCAATATATCAAGAGAGAAATAGAGAAAACTTGGTTTAAACGGTGTGATTTTCAATTCTAACCTAAGCACCTATTTATAGGAAAATGCTTAGAACACTAAAGCGAGAAAATTTAATAAAATATTAATATATTTATAAAATTTTCCTTAGCCCACCTCTAGACATTTGAATTCAGCACTTGCACATGTTAATGATGTCCACAAAATATAAAAAATGTTTTTCTTAATAAACATAATTAAAACTTCCAAAAATTAATTATTTCGGAACTTCAATAATTCATAATAAATAGCCTTTTTATTAGAAAAATTTGAATCACATGTCCTTTCCATAGGAAATTCCATTCTCTACAACTTTGTAGAAGAAAAGTTTTACAAATTCCAAACAGAAAATGACCGAAATCCACAAACGGACGATTTTACAGGCTATAATCAAATTTCAGTTAAAAAATGGGGTCCACCGACACACAAAACATGTGTTAATCATTTAATGTAACAAAAATACTCTTCCTCCTCATATACTCATATATCCCACATTCATTGTAAAAATATCACCATTATTATATTAATATAATAATATATTTAAATGAATTATTTTATCAGAAAAAGATAAAATATTTATTTTCAACAATTGTCACATTAAAAAATTTCTCCATCTATATCCATATAAAATCAATATTTTCCTCATCATATAAATCAATAATTAATTATTCACAAATAATATTACAGAATCACAATAATCGATAAGTGACAGTGCGGTTTTAGGGAAAAGGGGCTTTCCAATAAGGATTTTCTCACTTCTTGGCATGATTAGATGACCTAACCTCTCATTAGATAGAACTTTCTAGACATTGCCAATATTTCTATCTAATAATATTATTAAAATAATATGAATTATTGATCCGATAATAGAAAATACTGCGTAGTGATAATTATTGAAACAATAGTAATATAAAATATCAACACAAGTAATTATTGAACTAATAAAATAAAATCTCTAAGCAAGTAATTATTGTAACAATTATTGAGTAGTGCCCTTCACGTAAGAATCAATAATTGATGCAACATCTGTGCTATTTCTTGTGTTTTAACCACCGAGTATTTTAACAAAGATAATTAGCAATAACTACGCCAAGTTATTTATAAACAACTTATACTTGTTTTCTTCATCCAATCGCTTTCCGTTATGGGGCCCACACAAGGTTGCGCCGTCGTACGAATATTCCCCAACAGTAAGAATATTCCACGACCAAACGAATATTCCCCAACAATAATAAATATTTTATAACCACTTGCTTATTTAAGATATTTGCGCATTTTACCCATAACTATCCACATTAATCAAATCAACACTTACTATTTCAAAATAATAAATGGAGGAAATTCAATTTTATTTATAATAAGTTGGGGTCTTACATAGAGCCTATGAAAACAAATATATTATTACTAATAATATTTGTAATTAAATTATATTAACTTATATAGCAAAAATAATATTACTTCTAGGTAATGTATACGTAGGTATTCTCAGCAGGCCTAGCACTCAATACATGCTGGTACTACTACTAGGGGGGATCCTGAGACGCGACCCATAGTCTCAACTCGTCATCCCGAGATAATACAATCTCGGTCGGAGGAATGGTGGAATCTAACAACAAAGACCCCTCAAAGCGACCTCCAACTCGATTATCTATTGGTCCCAAGCTTACGAAATCGGTCCTGTAATTTATTTTGCGACTTGAACATTAATGAAATCATTATATATATCAACTACCTAATATTAATAATTATATACATTAATTTCTATTAGTCTTACCCGTATAGCTAATAATGCGGGAGACATGCTAGAATCCTTCGACCTGTGGACTCTATCTCAAAACTCTAGTAGGGTAGGAGGTCGGCCCAAGCTATCCCGCATGACCTAATAAATACATGAAAATAACATTTAATAAGCAAATGCAGTTTACTGTAATTGTGGAAAACTAAGCAAATGCTACTTAGTTTATTTTTTCAATGATATAAACTAAGTAAATGCTACTCAGTTTATGAGAAATATTGAGGATTGAAGAGAGAGAGAGAGAGAGAGAGAGAGAGAAGAGAGAAATATTGAAGATTGTAGCAAATTAAGCTTATGCGACTTAGTTTACTAAAGTTTCTAATAAGTGTACTACATATTTAGTTTACTTTTGAAGTAAATCACTAAGCAAATACTACTTAGTATTTTATTTTATTTATTTTATTGATTTTATTTTATTTTCATTTAATTTACTTTAGTTGTAAGCAAGTATTACTTATTTAATTTATTTTATTAATTTTATCAATTATATTTTATTTTCATTTAATTTACTCTAAGCAAGTACTACATAGTATTTTATATTATCTTATTTTATTAAATTTATTTTATTTTCATTTAATTTACTTTTTGTTATAGAAGACTAATTAAAGTACTACTTAGTATTTTTATTATTATTTTATGATTTATTTTATGATTTATTTTATTATTTTATTTTATTATTTTTTTTTATTTTATAATTATTTTTTTATAATTATTTTATTTTATTTTAATTTAATTTATTTTATCTTATCTTATTTTATTCTATTATAGTATATTATATTATAATAAATTTATTTGATTTATTAAATTAAATTAAATTAAATTTATTATTATGTTTTATTTTATTTTATTTTATTTTATTCTATTCTAATTTATTATTAATTTTATTTTGTATTATATTATATTATATTATATTAATTAAATATAATTTATTTTATTTTATTTATTTATTAGATAAGATTTAAGTTATTTCATTTAGTTTTATTTTATTTTCTTTAATTTAATTTGTATCACATTATATTATTTTATTATAATTTATTTTCATTAATTTATTTTATTTTAATTAAATTATGTTATTAACGACCCCAAAATAGGTCCATTCCATCCAACCCATTACGAGTCGCCAAATATATGGTATGGAAAACAACTACAACTTTATTACAACAATTGTGTCGTGCAAAATACAACAACACATATGTTGTGAGTTTGGATACAAATATATACCAATTTGTGTACGTCACAATGACACCTTACATAAAGGTATAGTCAAAAACTGTTTTAGAAATTAGAATCTTTGGGAAGTGCTCAAAGAAACCTTCGTGCATATGGGAGGCCATGCTTTTTAGGTTATGGTAGATATCATATGGCCACAGAATTATCCTTGGTTGACCCAATAGACCCCAAAAAAAAAGCGAGAAGATTACTATCATATTCTTCCCAATGGTGAGTCTTCTCTTGACATATCATTATCTCCTTTGTCTCTAATTGGGTATTATACTCCAAACAAATACCAAGATTATATAGGTAGTGCTTGTAAATATACTCAGCAAGTGGATGAGCACAACCATGTCTTATGATGACACGAGGTTGTATGTCATTAGACATCTTGTATGATAGTGGCAAAACACCCTTCCAAGTTAAATTCACCTCACCCTCAACATCTATAGACCACCATTCTATTCCTCGCTTTATCCCAGCTCGACCCGGCTACACTTTTATTACGAAAGGAATTGTGAAACAAAAGGGTGAGCACAACTAGCTCAGTAAAGAATATTATAACTAAAGATAAATAAATTATCAATAGTCTTCATCGGTAATAAATCAGAGATTTAGAACATATGGTAGATGATAAAACTTTTCAACCATAGTTGCGGTGAACGAAGCGATCCATTAAAAGAGTCGAATAGACTATAAAATCTATTGTCTTCTCCACGTTAAAAGTCCACCAACAATGTTTTATCCCTGTAACATCAATCAACAGTTCCTTTCCACAATCATATGAATAACTTATAATCATAATTGTGATTCTAAATTCCTCTTCTCATCCGAGACGAAGATAATTTTCATCACTGTCTTTACGAAACATCAAATATCATGGTTATACCAAATCACAGTTTCATTCATAATCATACTAATAAATTCATTTGCACCACGGGCCAAAGATATTCATCAACAGATTCATCTTTACACTATATCTGGCTAAAGATATTCAACAACAGGTCATCTTTGCATTCTGAGCCAAAGATATTCATCAATAATTCATCTTTGCACTACAGCTAAAGATATTCAACAACAGTCATCTTTGCATTCTGAGCAAAAGATATTCATCAATAATTCATCTTTGCACTCTGGCTAAGATATTCATCAACAAGCTACGAGCGAAGATATTCATATATCAAAGAAATACATAATCATTTCGGAAGTTATATAACAATAATTATAACCATGTTGATCGATTCACCTTTGCACTTAAGCTAAAAATATTCAATTGTAAATTCAATGGTCATGATCATACCGATCAACAATTCAACTTTTGCACCTCTTGGCCAAAGAGAACCTATAGTCACGATCGTACCAATAATCTACCCATTTTTACACTCAAGTCAAAGAGAAATATCATCATTAGGGTTATAAGAATGTTATATAAAACAATATAATCAAAACATGGTTTTAATTTCAAGAGTAAGATTCATAAATCAGCGATAATTTGGTCGGAGAAGAAACCAATTTGTCGTGAATAGTACCCGTATTAAATACATAGTACCAGTATCGTGCGTATAATAACCTCGACACGAAAAGATAAAGTTTCATAATAAAATCCATATCAATATTTATAACACCTTAATCCAAATGTTATAAAATCACTTAATAATATCAAAATCTTAATATTCTTAATATTACAACAATATTTAATAATTTCTAAAACTTATAAACAATTTAATTAAATTGTTTACACTTTACTAATTAATGCATTTAATCATCATAAAATGCCAAACTCATAAGATTTCATCACCAATAACCAAAACCCTCATCAAAAATCTTCATATACCTCATATATGATTCTCAAGCCATAAAATCATATTTTCCAATTTTCTTACTTCACATAACATATTTAATTCATTTACTCATAACTAGAATATTTTCATGAAAATACCAAATCAGTTCCAAAAATATTTCTTTTTCTGGGATTTAGCATAACATAGTCCCATATTGAACATATATTTTCTCTAAATTTTAAAAATTCATTTACTATTTTTCATATGGCCAAAAAAACCCGAATATTTAAACATTTATCATAAATTATACTTTTATCCAAAAATTTTGAAATTTACGGTATCTTGATATTATATAGATGTACTCCCAATAAAAATTTCATCAATTTTGGAGTTAATCACAAGGAGTTATAAATAGTTACTTTTAAAATAGTCTTTTCTCATAAAATCCATAACTCCTAATCTATACATCCAAAAATCACCATTTTGGACACAATCTACAAAACTCATCAAAATATCATTTCAAATTTTTCCAGAATTTTTGAAGGTTCAAAAAAATTTGAAACTAAAAAACATAATAACCCTTAAAATCCTTTACTATCCCTTACCTCAAAAAAAAGCGATCTTTGGAATATAGGATATAACTTATTTGAGCGAACTTGCTTATATAGCAATACTCAAAGTATACTCAAAATACTCACAAGAATACGCTCGATAATATAGAGAGAAAACTTCAATTTACGGTGTGATTTTCAATTCTAACCTAAGCACCTATTTATAGGAAAATGCTTAGAACACAAAAGTAGAAAATTTATTAAAAATTAATATATATATATATATATATATATATAATCTTCACGCACACCTTGGACAATCTGATCTCAGCTCTTTTTTCCATGCTAGTGGGCACACCTACCTTGTTAAAAACGTTTTTCTTTTAAAACAAATTTAAAACTTTTGAAAAATAATTATTTTTGAACTTGAACTTCAATAATAATTCATAATAAATAGCCCTTTTGTTAGAAAATTGAATCTCGCGTGATTTTAATAGGAAATTCAATTCTCTACAACTTTGCGGAAGAAAGTTTTTCCAAATTCCAAACAGAAATTGACCGAAATCCATAAGCAGGCGATTTTACAATTTATAATCAAATTTCGATCGAGAAATGGGGTCCGCAAACACACAAAACATGTGTTAATCATTTAATGCCACAAAAATACTCTTCCTCCTCATATACTCACATATCGCACATTCATTATAAAAATATCACTATTAATATATTATTAAAATAATATATTTAAATGAATTATTTTATCGAGAAAAAGATAAAATATTAATTTTCAACAATTGTCACTTTAAAAATTTTCTCCATCTATATCCACATAAAATGAATATTTTCCTTATCATATTAATCAATAATTAATTATTCACAAATAATATTCTGAGAATCACAATAATGATGACGAGCGGTTCAGGAAGAGGGGCTTTCAATAAAGATTTCTCTCTTCTTGGCGGCATGATTAGGTGACCAAACCTCTCCTTAGGCAGAACTTTCTAGACATTGCCAATAATTTTTCTAATAATATTATTAGGATAATATGAATTATTGCCGATAATGGAAAATCTTGTGTAGTGATAATTATTAAAACAACGATAATATAAAATATCAATGACAATTATTGAATCGATAAAATATAATATTGAGCGATAATTACTGTAACAATTATTGAGTAGTGCTTTCTTACGTAAGAATCAATAATTGGTGTGCAATACAAGTGTCTTCTTGTGTTTTAACCAAGAGTATTTTAACGATTATTACTGTGAATAACTACTGCATAGTCATTTATAAACAACTTATATTTGTCGTTTTCTTCATCCAATCGCTTTTTCGTTATGGGGCCCACAAAAAAAATTGCGCGTCGTCGTCTTGATATTCTCGACAAAAAGAATATTCCACGACCAAACGAATATTCTCCGACAACAATGAATATTTTATAGCCACTTGCATATTTTGTAAAATTGTATATTTCACCCATAACTTTAAACTTTTATCAATTTAACCATTTACTAAATAATAATTATAAGAAAAAATTGAATACTTGTATTTCATAAAATTCGGGGTCTTACAATCTCCCCTCCTTATGAAATTTCGTCCTCGAAAATTACGTACCTGGTATTTCAAAGAGTTGAGAATACCTTGCTTTCATTTCAGATTCAATCTTTCCTGTCATCATGATTTCTCCATTGCTTTCATCTCACGTATTTGGATATCATTCTAGAATACGACTTCAAAAACAAAGGTTAATTTAACAAATTAACATATCACATAATATCCCGATATTATGGTGACCAACAAATAAGCTTAGGTAGGACACACTAGCGAAGGATTTACTCATCTCTCCCTCCTAGTTCTAATCCCGATCTCGCCGGAGATCATATCCCTAAGCTCGATACCAAATGTAACGACCCCAAAATAGGTCCATTCCATCCAACCCATTACGAAGTCGCCAAATATATGGTATGGAAAATAACTACAACTTTATTACAACAATTGTCGTGTGCAAAAATACAACAACACATATCTTTGTGAGTTTGGATACAAATATATACCAGCTGTGTACGTCACAATGACACCTTACATAAAGGTATAGTCAAAAAGCTGTTTTAGAAATTAGAATCTTTGGGAAGTGCTCGAGAAACCTTCGTACATGGGAGGCCATGCTTTTAGGTTATGGTAGATATCATATGGCCACGAATTATCCTTGGTTGATTGATAGACCCCAAAGAAAAACGAGAAGATTACTATCATATTCTTCCCAATGGTGAGTCTTCTCTTGACATATCATTATCTCCCTTTGTCTCTAATTGGGTATTATACTCCAAACAAATACCAAGATTATATAGGTAGTGCTTGTAAATATACTCGGCAAGTGGATGAGCACAACCATGTCTTTATGATGACACGAGGTTGTATGTCATTAGACATCTTGTATGATAGTGGCAAAACACCCTTCCAAGTTAAATTCACCTCACCCTCAACATCTATAGACCACCATTCTATTCCTCATTTTATCCCCAGCTCGACCCAAATACTACACTTTTATTACGAAAGGAATTGTGAAACAAAAGGGTGAAACACAACTACTTTCGATAAAAGAATATTATAACTAAAGATAAATAAATTATCAATAGTCTTCATCGGTAATAAATCGGAGATTTAGAACATATGGTAGATGATAAAACTTTTCAACCATAGTTGCTTGTTGAACGAGCGATCCATTAAAAGAGTCGAATAGACTATAAAGTCTATTGTCTTCTCCACGTTAAAAGTCCACCAACAATGTTTTATCCACTGTAACATCAAATCAGCAGTTCCTTTCCACAATCATATGAATAACTTCATAATCATAATTGTGATTCTAAATTCCTCTTCTCATCCGAGACGAAGATAATTTTCATCTTGTCTTTTACAAAACATCAAATATCATGGTTATACCAAATCACAGTTCATCATAATCATACTAATAAATTCATCTTTGCACCACGGGCCAAAGATATTCATCAACATTCATCTTTACACTATAGGCTAAAGATATTCAACAATGAGTCATCTTTGCATTACGAGCCAAAGATATTCATCAATAATTCATCTTTGCACTCTAAATTAAAGATATTCAACAACAGTCATCTTTGCATTACGAGCAAAAGATATTCATCAATAATTCATCTTTGCACTCTGAGGCTAAGATATTCATCAACAAATCGATATTTCTGAGCGAAGATATTCATATATCAAAGAAATACATAATCATTTCGGAAGTTATATAACAATAATTATAACCATGTTGATCGATTCACCTTTGCACTTAAGCTAAAAATATTCAATTGTAAATTCAATGGTCATGATCATACCGATCGACAATTCAACTTTTGCACTCTTGGCGAAAGAGAACCTATAGTCACGATCATACCGATAATCTACCCATCTTTACACTCAAGTCAAAGAGAAATATCATCATTAGGGTTATAAGAATGTTATATAAAAACAATATAATCAAAACATGGTTTTAATTTCAAGAGTAAGATTCATAAATCAGCGATAATTTGGTGGGAGAAGAAACCAATTTGTCGTGAATAGTACCCGTATTAAATACGTAATGCAAGTATCGTCATAGTAATAACCTCGACACGAAAAGATAAAAGTTTAATAATAAAATCCATATCAATATTTATAACACCTTAATCCAAATGTTATAAAATCACTTAATAATATCAAAATCTTAATATTCTTAATATTACAACAATATTTAATAATTTCTAAAACTTATAAACAATTTAATTAAATTGTTTACACTTTACTAATTAATGCATTTAATCATCATAAAATGCCAAACTCATAAGATTTCATCACCAATAACCAAAACCCTCATCAAAAATCTGCATATACCTCATATATGATTCTCAAGCCATAAAATCATATTTTCCAATTTTCTTACTTCACATAACATATTTAATTCATTTACTCATAACTAGAATATTTTCATGAAAAATACCAAATCGGTTCAAAAATATTTCTTTTCTGGGATTTAGCATAACATAGTCCCATATTGAACATATATTTTTCTCTAAATTTTAAAAATTCATTTACTATTTTTCATATGGCCAAAACCATAGAATATTTAAACATTTATCATAAATTATACTTTTATCCAAAAATTTTGAAAATTTTACGGTATCTTGATATTATATAGATGTACTCCCAATAAAATTTCATCAATTTTGGAGTTAATCACAAGGAGTTATAAATAGTTACTTTTAAAATAGTCTTTTCTCATAAAATCCATAACTCTAATCTATACATCCAAAAATCACCATTTTTGGACACAATCTACAAAACTCATCAAAATATCATTTCAAATTTTTCCAGAATTTTTGAAGGTTCAAAAAAATTTCGAAACTAAAAAACATAATAACCCTTAAAATCCCTTACTATCCTTACCTCAAAAAAAGCGATCTTTGGAATATCGGATATAATATTTGAACGAACTTGCACCGTATAGCAATACTCAAAGTATACTCAAAATACTCACAAGAATAAACTCGATAATATAGAGAGAAAACTTCAATTTACGGTGTGATTTTCAATTCTAACCTAAGCACCTATTTATAGGAAAATGCTTAGAACACAAAGTAGAAAATTTATTAAAATATATATATATATATATATATATATATATATATAATCTTCACACACACCTTGGACAATCTGATCTCAGCTCTTTTTCCATGCTAGTGGGCACACCTACCTTATTAAAAACGTTTTTCTTTTAAAACAAATTTAAAACTTTTGAAAAATAATTATTTGAACTTGAACTTCAATAATTCATAATAAATAGCCCTTTTGTCCGAAAATTTGAATCTCTCGCGTTTTTAATAGGAAATTCAATTCTCTACAACTGCAGAAGAAAGTTTTTCCAAATTCCAAACAAAAATTGGCCAGAAATCCATAAGCAGGCGATTTTACAAATTTATAATCAAATTTCGGTCGAGAAATGGGGTCATGCAAGACACACAAAACATGTGTTAATCATTTAATGCCACAAAAATACTCTTCCTCCTCATATACTCACATATCGCACATTCATTATAAAAATATCACTATTAATATATTATTAAAATAATATATTTAAATGAATTATTTTATCGAGAAAAAAGATAAAATATTAATTTTCAACAATTGTCACTTTAAAAATTTTCTCCATCTATATCCACATAAAATGAATATTTTCCTTATCATATTAATCAATAATTAATTATTCACAAATAATATTCTGAGAATCATGATAATAATGACATGAGGCGGTTCAAGGAAGAGGGGCTTTCGATAAAGATTTCTCTCACTTCTTGGCCTTGATTAGGTGACCAAACCTCTCCTTAGGCAGAACTTTCTAGACATTGCCAATAATTTTTCTAATAATATTATTCAGATAATATGAATTATTGCTTCGATAATGGAAAATCTTGTGTAGTGACAATTATTAAAACAACGATAATATAAAATATCAATATGACAATTATTGAATCGATAAAATATAATATTGAGCAGTAATCTTTGTAACAATTATTGAGTAGTGCTTTCTTACGTAAGAATCAATAATTGGTGCAAATCTGCAGTAGTGTCTTCTTGTGTTTTAACCACCAAGAGTATTTTTAACGGATTAATACTTGATATGACTTCTGGCGTCATTTATAAACAACTTATATTTGTCGTTTTCTTCATCCAATCGCTTTTACGTTATGGGGCCCCACAAATTTGCGTCGTCGTCGATTGATATTTCGACAAAAAGAATATTCCACGACCAAACGAATATTCTCAAACAACAATGAATATTTTATAGCCACTTGCATATTTTGTAAAAATTATATATTTCACCCATAACTTTAAACTTTTATCAATTTAACCATTTACTAAATAATAATTATAAGAAAAATTGAATACTTTTATTTCATAAAATTAGGGGTCTTACAATCTCCCTCCTTATGAAATTTCGTCCTCGAAAATTACGTACACAGTATTTCAAAGAGTTGAGAATACCTTGCTTTCATTTGATTCGATCTTTTCTGTCATCATGATTTCTCCATTGCTCATCTCACGTATTTCGGATATCATTCTAGAATACGACTTCAAAAAACAAAGGTTAATTTAACAAATAACATATCACATAATATCCCGATATTATGAGTGACCAACAAATAAGCTTAGGTAGGACACACTAGCGAAGGATTTACTCATCTCTCCCCTCCTAGTTCTAATTCCGATCTCTGCCAGAGATCATATCCCTAAGCTCTAATACCAAATGTAACGACCCCAAAATAGGTCCATTCCATCCAACCCATTCTGAGTCGCCAAATATATGGTATGGAAAATAACTACAACTTTATTACAACAACTGTCGTGCAAAATACAACAACACATATGTTGTAAGTTTGGATACAAATATATACCAACTGTAGCACGTCACAATGACACCTTACATAAAGGTATGGTCAAAAGCTATTTTAGAAATTAGAATCTTTGGGAAGTGCTCAAGAAACCTTCGTACATGGGAGGCCATGCTTTTAGGTTATGGTAGATATCATATGGCCACGAGAATTATCCTTGGTTGACCCAATAGACCCCAAAGAAAAGCGAGAAGATTACTATCATATTCTTCCCAATGGTGAGTCTTCTCTTGACATATCATTATCTCCACTTGTCTCTAATTGGGTATTATACTCCAAACAAATACCAAGATTATATAGGTAGTGCTTGTAAATATACTCGAGCAAGTGGATGAAAGCACAACCATGTCTTATGATGACACGAGGTTGTATGTCATTAGACATCTTGTATGATAGTGGCAAAACACCCTTCCAAGTTAAATTCACCTCACCCTCAACATCTATAGACCACCATTCTATTCCTCGCTATCCCCCCGCTCGACCCGGCTACACTTTTATTACGAAAGGAATTGTGAAACAAAAGGGTGAGCCACAACTAGCTCGATAAAGAATATTATAACTAAAGATAAATAAATTATCAATAGTCTTCATCGGTAATAAATCGGAGATTTAGAACATATGGTAGATGATAAAACTTTTCAACCATAGTTGCGTGGAATGAGCGATCCATTAAAAGAGTCAAATAGACTATAAAGTCTATTATCTTCTCCACGTTAAAAGTCCACCAACAATGTTTTATCCTCGTAACATTAATCAACAGTTCCTTTCCACAATCATATGAATAACTCATAATCATAATTGTGATTCTAAATTCCTCTTCTCATCCAGATGAAGATAATTTTCATCACTTGTCTTTACACGAAACATCAAATATCATGGTTATACCAAATCACAGTTCACATTCATAATCATACTAATAAATTCATCTTTGCACCACGGGCCAAAGATATTCATCAACAGATTCATCTTTACACTATAAGGCTAAAGATATTCAACAATGAGTCATCTTTGCATTACGAGCCAAAGATATTCATCAATAATTCATCTTTGCACTACAAAGGCTAAAGATATTCAACAACAGTCATCTTTGCATTACGAGCAAAAGATATTCATCAATAATTCATCATCTACTGGCTAAGATATTCATCAACAAGTCATCAGCTCTGAGCGAAGATATTCATATATCAAAGAAATACATAATCATTTTGAAGTTATATAACAATAATTATAACCATGTTGATCAATTCACCTTTGCACTTAAGCTAAAAATATTCAATTGTAAATTCAATGGTCATGATCATACCGGTCAACAATTCAACTTTTGCACTCTTGGCCAAAGAGAACCTATAGTCACGATCGTACCAATAATCTACTCATTTTACACTCGAGTCAAAGAGAAATATCATCATTAGGGTTATAAGAATGTTATATAAAAACAATATAATCAAAACATGGTTTTAATTTCAAGAGTAAGATTCCTAAATCAACGATAATTTGGTCGAGAGAAGAAACCAATTTGTCGTGAATAGTACTTTCCAGATATTAAATACGTAGACCGTAGTATCGTGCATAATAACCTCGACACGAAAAGATAAAGTTTCATAATAAAATCCATATCAATATTTATAACACCTTAATCCAAATGTTATAAAATCACTTAATAATATCAAAATCTTAATATTCTTAATATTACAACAATATTTAATAATTTCTAAAACTTATAAACAATTTAATTAAATTGTTTACACTTTTACTAATTAATGCATTTAATCATCATAAAATGCCAAACTCATAAGATTTCATCACCAATAACGAAAACCCTCATCAAAAATCTTCATATACCTCATATATGATTCTCAAGCCATAAAATCATATTTTCCAAATTTCTTACTTCACATAACATATTTAATTCATTTACTCATAACTAGAATATTTTCATGAAAAATACCAAATCAGTTCCAAAAATATTTCTTTTAACATAGGGATTTAGCATAACATAGTCCCATATTGAACAGAATATATAACATTTTTCTCTAAATTTTAAAAATTCATTTACTATTTTATATATGGCCCAATAAAAAACCAATTTTGGAGAATATTTAAACATTTATCATAAATTATACTTTTATCCAAAAATTTTGAATTTACACGAATATACTGATATTATATAGATGTACTCCCAATAAAAATTTCATCAATTTTGGAGTTAATCACAAGGAGTTATGGCAGAGGGAGGGTGGGGTAGAGGATTCTGCTAAAAGGTGGGGGGGGAGGGGTGGGGTACCAAATGGGGGGGGTGGGGAGGCGGAGGGAGGGGAGGGTTGTGCACAGGGCGGGAGGGAGGGTAGGGGTGGGGGTACCAAGTGTGACGCCCCCAAAATTGGTATACATCACCCATCTTGGGTCGCCAGATACGTGGTACATAATTCAAATACAACTTAATTATACAATTGTCGTGTAACATACGACAAAACATAAGCTGAGAGTTTTAAAATGAATATTATCTTCTAGACAATATCCAAACTCAATGGATCCTCATTACATTTATTGTCACACTATTTCACAAAATAGTGAGAACTACTAATGCAGCATCTCGAACCATCACTGCGTTCCTCGACAAGTCCTGGCTATGTTTTCATTTCCTGAAGAGAACAATGAAAGCAAAAGGGTGAGCTCAAATAGCCCAGTAAGAAATATTATGACTAAGATAATGCAGAATAAGTTATCGTTAGCCTTCAACAATGTTAAACTGATAGAATATAATAGACAACAAGTTTAACTGCAGCGAAATAAGCAATCCATTAGAAGAGTCAAGTAGAGAATGATATCTACTATCCTCTATGATTTAAAAAGTTTTTCATCAACTTTATCACCGAAACTCAGCTTAATAAATAATCCACATTATCGAATCATCCCTGTACTACGGGCCAAGGATATTCATGTAATCATCAATGGTCATGATTATACCGAATAATCCATGGTCATAATCATTCGGTATAATCATACCAACAACTGTCCATCAATTCACTACAGGCCAATGAGGATTTTTACCATACATCTTTTGTATCAATACGGGTCATGATTATACCGAATAATCCCTGGTCATAATCATACCAATCAACAGTCCATCTATGCACGTAAGCCAAAGATGACTTTCATCACAATATAAGCATGAGGATGATGACAATGATATAAGAATTCAATTAAAAAAACAAAGAATAAGTTTTAAAGATTTATAATTTAATTTATCCAGGATTCAATAATGTCCAAATTGTCAACATGATACTGCTTTGTGGAGTATAATTTAAGAATAATATCCATGTATCAAAAATAATTTAGACAGAAAAAAAATAAATTTTTCGGTGAATAATACCCCTTGAATAGTACCCTGTGAATAGTACTTCAAGAATAGTACCCCGTGAATAGTACCCCCAGCATGAAAAGTGCCCTGAATACCCGAGTGAATAATATTTAAGTGAATAGTAACCGGGTGAATAGTAACCAATGAATAGTAACTCGTGAATAGTAACCCGGCATAAAAATTGCCCTGAATACCCGAGTGAATAATATTTTAGTGAATAGTAACCAGATGAATAGTAACTCATGAATAGTACCTCGATGAAAATATTGATATTTAATAAGAAAGTTCAGATTAATATTCCAATGAAACGATACTGGATGAAGCGCAAAACTCAAAGGATATTCCACTAATTTTAAGGATTATAGAAGCAATACTTACCATAGTAAGTTTAGATTTAAGAATATGAAAAGAAATAACATACAAAACTGTAAATGGATTTTCACCTATCATACGGTACGTAATCCGCGTAGACAGGTTATTCCGACATATTAAAGGATGAATATGAAAAAAAATAGTATTCCTTATGAATACGAAAGAAATAATACCCCTTACGAATACAATAAATAATATCCCTTATGAATAAAACAAATAATATCTCTTACCAAACAAAAATAACATCCCTTACGAATACAACAAATAATATCCCTTACCAAATGAAAATAGCATCCCTTACCTTAGTAGAAGACTGGATACTACAATAGTGAAGTAGCAGAATACTCTTCTTCTTGCTCTCTATAGTTTCTCTCTCTATAGTTTCTCTCATGAGTATCATTGAATTGGTGAGAATGAAAGAAGAATTAAGCTTTTATTTATAGGAGAAATGACTAAATAGTAACTAATTCACAAACGGTTCAGATTGATTTACTATTAGAATGGACGATCCATATTGATTACTATTAAAACCACAACCGACGGTCCAGATTGATTTACTTTTAAAACCATCATCGATGGTCCAGATAGATTTACTTTTAAAACCACCACCGACGGTCCAGATTGATTTACTATTAAAACCACCATCGACGGTCCAGATTGATTTACTATTAAAACCACCACCAATGGTCCAGATTGATTTAACTTATTACACTTTAGTACCACTAAAATTTTCCAAGTTTGCATTATTCTCCTCTAACTTTTGTAATTCACTTATATTCAATAAGCACATTCTTAATACTTCAACAATTATTCGTCATTAATATTATAACTCACAATATTTAACAACCAGATCATTCTCAGGAAAGAGGGGGATTTTCGATAAGGATTTCTCTCTATTGACGCGCAATTAGGTGACAAAACCTCTCCTCTACAGAACTTTCTAGACATCGTCAATATTGCAAATAATAATATGAATAACTTTGTTGTCTAAATTATTGATTTAATAATATAAAATATTATGCAGATGATACTGTGACAATAATTGAATCAAATAACGTGAGATACTATGCAACAATTACTGTAGCAATAATTGACTAAACTGAGTGGCTTCTTACGTAAGCATCAATAATCAATACCGTGTGCTACTATGCAACCATGCGTATTACTGTATTTTTACCACCGAGTATCTCAACAGTTTAACTGTAAAACTTTCACCATTATTTTTATAAAAAGATATTTCTGTCGTTTTCTAACTACGACAATACTTCCATTTTGGGGTCCACCAATGATTGTGTCGTCGTATGAATATTCCTTGTTAAAACGAATATTCCCCAACCAATCGAATATTTCCCGGCACAACGATTATTTTATATCAACTTGCTTACTTTGCAAAATTTTCAAATATCACCCTTAACTTTAACTTTTATCAATTTAACCATTTACTAAATAACATAATAATTATAAGAAAATTGAATACTTTCATTTCATAAAATTCGGGGTCTTACACCAAGTGGCAGGGGGGAGGGGGAAGGGGAAAATGGAGGGTGGGGGTAATGTCTTGGGGGGGACCGGTGGGAGAGGGATGGGGTTGAGAGAGAGAGAGAGAGAGAGAGAGAATAGTGATATTGAAATTAAAAAAAAGGAGGCGCTGGAGAAGAAGACGTTCAATTAGGTTTTATTCCTTCTTTCTGACGGAATTTCTGTCGGAATTAATTCCCTCGAAATTACCTTAAGTTCGACGAAATAATCCCTCGAAAATAACTTTGGTTCATCAAAATTAGGTTTCGCGCTGGCGGGAAAGCTAGCGCCATGGAGGGAATACTATTTTCGACGGAATTCCATCGAAAGTATAGTAATTCCGAGGGACTTATCTTCGATGGATAATTCGGTTAAAAATGGATTAATTTCGACGAATGTATCCTCGACGGAATACATTCCGTCGAAAATATCCAGTTTTCTAGTAGTGTTACCAACAAAAATCTATCTCCTTTTCTATTTCATCTCACTTCCAATTTTGCTAACCAAACCAAATATAGAGAGAGAGAGAGAGAGAGAGAATAGAAGGGTTTTGGACCAGCCATAAGAGGAGAGAAGAGAGAGTTTTTGCAAAGTTTCAAAGCTCTATAAGCAAACCTAGGAAGAAGAAGAGAGAAGATCACAAGCAAAGGTATAATCCTAAACTAATTTATGTAAGTTATTTTGGTTATTCTAAATCAAAACTTAGATTTATGATTCCAAACTTCAAACTCTTGATCTACATGTTAATAAGTATTTTATGTTTAGATCTAACCCTTTTGAGTGTCAAAAGTTGGATCAAAAGAAAGAAAAGTAAAACTAGTTTTTAAAGGGCTAGAAAACCCGAACTTTCTACTACTTTGAAAATTATAAATTGAGATCTACACATCCTTTTTGCGATCCGTCAAAGAGGGGTGCTAGATATATAAGTTAACTATTAAACCCAAGTGGTAGTACTCAAAACTATTGATTTTAAAAGCCATTGGAACTATTTTGGTGTAAACTGTCCAGCTAAAACAAAAAAGGGAGAAAAATAGTTTATGCTCAGCTTCTTCCAAGGGTTGTTTCATCCGTTTAAGTTGCTTTAAAAATTATAGAAACAATAAGAAGGATATTATAATAAGTTATCTAGATACAGTACAAATATGGGGATTTTTGGATGCGTATAATGAGAGTTATGGATTTTACAAGAAAAGACTACTTTAAAAGTAAACTTGAATACCTCTTTGTGTGTAACTCCAACAATTTTAATTTTTTTTTACTGGAAGTACATATATATAACAGGATCATCCCCTGAAAATTTTGTAATATTTGGACTTAAGATCTATTCTTGATAAATGTTACAAGATTCGGCTATTTTGGTCATTTTCAAAATAGTAAATGAAATCCAAAAATTCCAGAAATATTATATGTTCCTCATGATATCATGTAATTAAAGATATTTACCAGAAAATAAGAATTTTCAGAACTATTTTGGTATTTTTCATGGATGTGTTTGAGTTGTGAATATATAAGAATAATAAGTTATGCGATGTCATAAATGATAAAAAAAAATGTTATTTTATGTCTTAGAAACCCTTAATATGATGAAATCAGATTTGTGGAGGGTATTTTGGTCATTTTTGGTGAAATATTATATTTATGGAATTTTAATGTTATTAAATAAATGATTTTAGTAAAGGATAAACAATTAAAATAAATTTTTTATTGATTTAATAAATGATTAAAATAGTATTAAGAGATTAATAATAATATTAGTTTAAGATATTTTAAGTAATTAATAATATTTAGATTGAAATTGGATTTAAAATATTATTAAATGATTAATAATATTAGATTATGGCATTAATAAATTATTAAAATATTATTAAATGACTAATAATATTACATTAAAATATTATTAATATAATTAATAATATTATATTAAAATATTATTAAATGATTAATCATATTATATTAAAATTAAATTAAAATTTTATTAAATGATTAATAATATTAGATTAAAGTTAAATAAAATATTATTAAATGAATAATAATAATAGATAATGAATTAAATTGTTATTAAATAATTAATAATATCGGATAATAATTTAAAATATTATTAAATGATTAATAATATTAGTTAAGGATTAAAATATTATTAAATAATTAATAATATTATGAAGTGAATAAGATATTATTAAATGATTAATAATATTATTAGGTGAGTAAGATGTTATTAAATGATTAATAATACTTGGGAATGAATGAAATATTATTAAGTGATTAATAATATTCAAAAAGGAATAAAATATTATTAAATAATTAATAATATTAGGCGAGAGTTGAAGATGAATAATAAAAAGAACTTATAAAATGAAAGATGAAGTGTTAAATCTCAATGTATATAGTATATTGATTGAAATATTATCAAATGATGATAATATTACTAATGATTTATGGTAGTATCAGATATTTTGTTTTGTGATTACATGTTAGATAAATTATTATGGAATAATGGTATTATAAGTGAGATATGTAATGCTAATTGAGAGATCAATCTTATTAATGATAGGTCTTACAAAAGAAGTTAAATTAAATTGCATAGTAGTAGTTAACAGAACAGGAAAAGTTCCCTAAGTCAAACTCAAGTTATTATTTTTCCAGCATGTTAGTGGATAATTATTTTTGATTATTCCACATCTATGATTATTATTGAATATTCACAATTATTGCAAGTTTCCTAACTCAACTTAAGTTATTAATTTCAAAGTATGTTAGTGGATAATTATTGTTGGTTATTCACATCTATAATGATTATTGTTATTCGCACATAGTGCATTTGATTTCTTGTTCTATTACTTGAACTGTGAAATAATTTAAAGTTCTTTTATTCATGAACTGTTTATAAGTCATATCTCAACTATTTGTTTCAGCTAGACTAATAATTGATGAATCGTTCTGTTATTTGAACTAAGTTGTTATTGAAATATCGATGCCATTTATTTCGGCTAGATCAATATTGATATTATATGTTGAATTTTTTAGCATTTCTTTGAATTTAATCCAAGCCATATAATTGTGGTACGGACTCATGATGTAAGACTGAGATGAACAACCCTTATAAAAAGGGAAACTTTATTGTCGGACATCCGAACCTTGCTCTATTTTTAAGTATTAAGCATAATCATGGGTACAATGAGGCTGATCACTTTGTGTACTTGCAGAAGACTGTGATTTAATCTTTACGCTTAAATGATACTCTTGAGGTAATTCAATATTAATTAACTGATAATTCCTTTATTAGTTCTTGACATTTGTGATCACTCAGCATGAAATCTGGGAGTATCTCACTTAATTGAATATTGTTGCAGTATTGATAATTTTTCTCAATCAATTGAATATTATTGAATCTTCGAAAGAATTTTACTCTTTCATTCTTGATATGTTATTCAGCTTGGAATTTAAGAAAATTCTTGTTATTGAAAATGATTTATTGTTCAGCTATTTCATAATCTTTTGAATATTATTTAAATTCTACAAAGTTAGACTCTTCTATATCTTTTATTGAATGATTTAACTTGCGGAGTAAACTAGTTGCTCACCCTTGCTTAAATAAAATATTTCAAATTTAAAGTCGAGAGGTAATGAAAGGTCAAAAAGAAAAACAAAAGGCAATGGCAAAGCTCAAGAGTAGTTTATTATAAACTTTTAATTGTTATGTTACCTTATGTAAATTAATTATGTAGACCTTTTGAGTATCTAAGAGTATGTAAGTTAATGTTAAGGTTAGTTAACATTGGATATTGTTATAATTTGTATTTAGTAATGTTATGAATGTTGTAATTCTAAATGAATGGGTAGTTAGATGTGATATATATGATGGATTGTGAGCACCAAACACGAGGTTAAAGAACCTAAATTTGGGGGCGTCACAGGCCTGATAAGGAGTCAGCCCCCATCTACTCAGGTATTATATTTATTTTAAGTTAATTAATCTGAAAGTTATTTAATTTTCATATTGTCTCTTTAATTCTCTCATACGGACTAATGCGTTATATTTTTAATTGTATCAAAGGGTGGCGATACTCATATCAATGGTGATGGCGAGCAGGATTTTTGGACACCCGAGCAGCATTTTCGACCCCCGCCAGATGATTCTAATCCTATTGGTGGTAGTATTAATTTAGGTTGATCTATAGTGTATATCATATAGCTGTTTAGATGTTTTGTAAAATATTGTATAGTTTAATGACATTATGTATAGACATGTATTTTAGTTTGATTCTCTATGGAAATACATGTAATTTACGTTAGATTTTAATGATAACTTGGTGCTATATTATCATTATTTGTTGTAGTTTATATCTATGTCAATATCTATATAGTTTTATTTTGCAGTTTAGTTTTGAAGTTTATAAGACACATAATTGTAGTTTTTAAGTTAAGTTTAGTTTTTTTGTTATTCTTTGTAGTTTAGTTTGTAGTTTTATAGCTTAGTTTGTAATTTGCATTGTTATTTAACATTAGAATGTATTCGAAGAAAAGTTTTATACATGTTGTTTGTTGTTAGTTGTTGCATGTAGATATTGAATATTATTGAGTGTATTGTTGTGATAAAGAAGGTTGCAGGTACAAAAACGTGGTTTAAAAACCTGGAAAATGCAAAAGCCAACAAATTATTTTAAAAAAAAGTTTTATTATTTTTGACAGAATAAATTAAAATCGACGGAATTTCCATTGGGAATAAGGAATATAATTTATTTTAAAAAGCACTATTTGCGACGGAATAATTTTATGTCCAACGAAAATTTCGTCGATTTTAAGGATCTCCCCTATCTCCAAAAATAGGCCATGTACATGTCACGTTAATTTCGACGACCTATTTTTCGCTTCCTGCCCGAAAGAACAGCTCACTAGCTAGCCGAACTAGTGGGGGGCCCTATCTGGAGACATAATGAAAACTATGCCTTTCAAACCGAACGCAACGCCCGTCTTCTAAGTAAAAAAAAAGCAAAAAGGGCTCGGCTCGTTGGGAAGAAAGATGGAGTCTTGACGCCCGTAGAATACACGTATACATATACGGTCGGGTTTGTTGCTCAAGCAACAGATCTCTCTCTTTCTATCTATAGATAGAGAGCGAAGGAATAGAATCCGTTGATTTTAGAGTAATTACGGCACACAAACTATCAAAAATAATTTCGTCGCACATAGATATTTCTGACCGAATTTTCAGTGAAATTAAGTATGAAGACCATTAATTCGACCGAATTAATATTCCTTCGAAACTATCCTATTTTTCATGGAATTATGCTAGTTTCGACGGAATATTCCGTCAGAATAAGTCGTTTTCCTTGTAGTGTCATTGGTTCAATAATCTGATCCAATATTTTTCAAAATGTAAATATCAGAATGAAGTCAATAAATTTTAAAATCTAGCACAACTAGAAAATTTGGAATATATATCCATGTTTTCTTCATTAACATAAATTTTCTCCATTGTTCCACTATTTAATAATTCTATCTATTTCTAACGTCACCAATGCTCATCATATTAAGAATTCTCAGTCCTCAATCCACAATCTTTCCATACCTCAATATAGTTCCTCAAACTTACCACACGTTATGAGTTCAGAAACTTGCCGCAATAATATTAGTTTAGGAACTTGTCCTAACAGTACGTAGTCCAAGAACAAATCAAGGAATTTCCATTATACGCTTAGGGGTTCAAAAGCATACCATATGATTATGAGTTATAAACTAACCATAAACACGAGTTTTAAAAACTCGTACCTAATATTAATACCCTCTAACTATAAAATACAAACTTGAGAAATGAATCACCTTTTCACCATATGTATATCGATAGTACGATCCCAACATTTCAATGATTATCAATGTTATAAACTAAGTGGTCATTAAACCAAGCACAAAACCCCTTCCCATACAAAGGTTTGAACAACTCAGCTACCACACAATTCCTCAATTGAAATCCCACACAATCCTAGTTTTCTATTTTCTTAATACGAATATTCTTAATCCGTATTTTATCATTTACAAATCTTCCTGAGTTTACATCGTACTATTTTATAATACATTCTCTTTATAGCACCAGACTATAACTTTTCAATTGTTTAACAGAACATCTTTCATTTCACTATTCAATCTAATCACGTCCTGATCTTATTTTACAATCATTTTACATTACGATCTTCCTTACCTTACGATCGTTTCATCCTACAATCTTCTAACTTTTCTTTAATCATGTTATATTATGATTTTATTTATGTTTTTAATCTTATAAATATCCTCTATTTATCATCATTTTTCATCTTTATTACTGGAGTTAGGTAACTCTGGATTCTTATCCTTTATAACTCTTCAAAATTCTTCTTTGAATCTTCTCATATATATCTTAATTCCTTCTTTATAAATTTTCTATATTTATTTCTTATTGTTCAAACTCTGTCTGAGTTTATTATTTATCATCTCCACCTTTCTTCTCTAAGGTTATAGCCTAAGGTACTCCTACCTAAGGTTTATACCCTATCAACTTTGATACCAACTGTAATGTCACCAAAATCAGGACAATTTCCACTCCTGACTTTGTGCCTTAACAATACATTCTAATTAATTATATCTTTACAACACTAATCAATATTATAATTGATAAAATGTAGATAAATTTAAACTTTTTATAAATTTCTTTCATATGCTGAATTTTCATCACAATCCAACTTTATTTTTATTGTATATAACAATCAATATCAATATAAATATTAAAACTTAGTTATTTCAATCTTTTCTCAATTCTAGAATTATAACCTTTAAGATATATATATATATATATATATATATATATATATATATTAAGGATCGTATAATTCAAATATCCATTTTGAAATATCATATGTGAATGTAAAGTTCAACATTTGACTTTAATCATTTACTAAATATTCGCATCGTAATTCAATAGCAATATAGTCACTATACACCATCTTTTATACATTATTGCCATTAAATTAATCTACTTTAAAAGGTAAGTGTAATGTTACATCTCGTATTCAAAACGAATTCTTTTATTCAATATCTATGTATTGAATATATCAAACTTGATACAACTTACTTAAATTATATTACAACAAGTAGAACCGACTTGGTACAAGCTAAACTTATTGAAACGATTCATCTTTATTAACCATGTCGCATATCAAACCTTCATTGCTATAATCCTCTGATAAATCAACTTTCATCTATAAATTTTATATTTTACAAGATTGAACACGATGGCCCAGCAAGTCTAACAGTTTTCACATTTCACGCTTCACATAGCATACATACTTGCATTTTATTCATGCTTCATGTTTTTCATGCTATGGATTTTATACATGCTTCATAAATCTCATGCAATGCTTCTACATATGCTTTATACATCTCATAGTACGCATTTTTATATGCATCAAATACTATATATTTACAGAATTTCAAGCTCCGCATAGAACAGTATAATCACATAGTTGCACAACGTGCACACTTTAATCATGCTCACATGTAATTCACATAACAGTGAAAGATTGACACATAATTGAGAAATCAAATCATGTATCTCGACATATTCAAATAATTCAACAATTTACTGAAAGAACTTGCCTTAAGCGTTGCCTGCAAAGTATGATAATTCGTCCTTCAAATATCCTACACAATTTAATTCATGAGAAAATACCATTTAGCCACGAAATGACTTCATATACTAGTTTACGTTACTTTATTTCTCATTTCCTGTTGCTTGCATTTTATAATTTAAATAATGAGACTAAACTTCAAAAATGTCTCTCAGCGTCGCGGCATTCAGAAACGACACGACCCACTTAACGACCCCCTCATTAAATTTTACTTTTTAATCAGTTACTTCTCGTAATTATAATTTAATATTCATGTTTACTTTCTCAATAATCTCCAATATTCAAATTTATGTCCAAAAATTCTTAAAATCTTGGACAATCACTTTCTTTCACTATTATAAGTCAAAATATACCACAACTTAAATTTCATCTCAATCCGAGTTATAAAACTCTTTTTCACACATTTACTTAAACATTGTTTTTGTTTTTATCATATCTCCTCTTTCACTCATCCGTTTTCTTTCATTTTTACTTCAAATTAAAGCTTATACAATCTACTTTAATCTCATCTTGGATCAAGGTCCTTCTTCAATCAAAATAAATTTTTATTTCTTACAACCAAGGTCAGATTGTTACGAAATGAGATGTTAAAACACATTATTAACATGTCAATGATGTTTTTACGTGATTAATTTATAAGTCGAATGCATATTCAAACTCGTCGTTCGTGAAGTCTAATAATGTGTTTGAGAATTAATGTTTGTGATTTGATTAATATAATCATAATCAGAGTTTAGTTAAGTTAAAAGAGAATGTACTCATGATGCTAGTTGTGTTATAAGTAATTGGTATTGTGAATGTAATGGTACGTAGGATTAATTGAGGAACATGAATAGTAATTGTCTAAACTACGCACGAGGCAAGTTTCTTAACTCTACTTTTTAATTGAGCATGTTCCTAAACCTTACTTTTACATTACGCAAGTTTCCATGTTCATAAATCCTATTCTTAAATTGAGCAAATTCTTACTCTTGTTTATCCAAGTTCATGATTTCAAATGAGATGTTCTAATTTTTCTAAAGTATTACTTCGGTTATACGATGTTATTCAACTATATACCTTTGAGATTCACTATTTGATTTGAGTATCAATTTTATTATTGAACCTTGAATGAATAGCGAACCCTTGTTGATTCGACTAGTCCATAGTTGATGAGCGTTCAAAATTCTAGAACTACTATTAAAGCTTATCCAATCCAAACTTTCTTTGGTGCGGACTCTGATGTCAAAATGAGACGAACAACCCTTTATAGGGGATTATATTATGCGTTAGGGTTGAGATGTTGTGCACATATATGGTACTAAGGGTTAATCCCCTTAAGTACGAGAAGTAAGGTCCAGATAGTCTTACGACTGTTAAAGGTTTAAAGTAAAAATACTTGATAATCTGGGACATAGTTCTTGGTCTTGTGACCCTCAGATGTACTTTTGATTCTTGTTTTCCATCTTGATTCAAAATCTGAGCTTTATATTATCCAGTATCCATTGTTTACTCGCATGTTATTATTATTATTATTATTATTATTATTATTATTATTATTATTATTATTATTATTGTTATTGTTATACTTGTGAACAATTGTTTCTCACTCTTGCATAATAACATTGCAGCTACGATTGAAAGGGTTAATGAGCCATCAACTAGTAAGGGAAGACTTAATTGTTTATGATGTTTTCATATTTGATGTATTAAGGTTAGATAACTTGGGATTGATTTGTTTAAGATGTTGTAACCCTTTTATTGGGAGGATTTCTATTTCATTTATGAGTTTATTTATTTATGGGTAGTTAGATGTGCTAAAATTTGGACAGTGAACACCAAATTCTGTGGAGTTGAAGTACCCGGATTTGGGCGTGTCACAGGTAGGTTGTCAAACCATGCTTCCTTATGGAATTTAAAAGCCTAATAAGAACTGTTTTGAACTAAAGCTAGAATCCTCGCATATAGATGTTTTAAACGGTGAACATATAGTATATAGTAGGTTCATGTTGTGATAATGGATATACTTCAATGCTTGGGACTATTTTGGTGAAATGGTGTTAACTCGTGCCTAATATGCATTGAAAAAGGACTATTTTAGTGTTAGACTGAACTAACATTTACAAGCATGCTGATATGGTGTTAAGTTTTAATGATGATTTAAAATTTGTATGAGGGCTTAAAGGTCCCTTGAGTGCTAGGTTAGGACTGTTTGTGATTTAAGGCCAAAAGTCTACTTAAATGGGGACTGTTATAGCCAAAGTCAGTACCTGGACTCATTAGTCACTAAGGAGACCATAATATGTCCAAAATGGGTACTTTGAAGGTGATCCTTCACATAGTTGAGGTCTAGGTTGTGTGTTGTCCAAATTTCATGTCTAAAATCTATGAAAAGTGAGCTTTAAGTGGCAACTAACACCTAATTAAGGAATTAAAATACCTGGACCATGTAGGCAAGTTTTATTAGCTATAAAATGACACAAATAAGCTATAAAAACTAACTAAAACAAGTCTAGAATGTTTTGAGTGTTAACCTTAAGAAAATTATGTTTTAAAGCCGAATATGGACTATTTTGAGTAAGTCTTGGCACCTGAACCTAATAAATTGTAATGATCTCATATAAAGTCTCCAATGCATTCTAGTAATGATCCCCAAGCATATATAAGACTGATGTTAACAAAAAGATCAAGTTCATGTGTATTTAACAAGTATAAAGTGAGCTTTAATAGGCCAAATTTGGCTAGGCCACTAAAAAATGAGATTATGATAAAAGTAACTTTAGGCAACTAAATACATGTACCTAGACTATCCAAGTAGCCAAAACTGGAAAAAAATGGAGAAGTAGGAAAAATAGTTTTTTGTGAAAAAATGGGAAACGGACCAGTTTGAACTCTTGTTTTGGGGAGATTAACTGACATGGATAAGAAACCTAAATCTTGATTAAAATACCTTTTTGTATGACCTAGAAGTAGAGTTAAATGGTTAGGCAAGAACCTAACCTAAAAATTCAAACAAATCACCAAACTAGCTTGGAAAATAACTAAAACTGCAAAAACTGCAGTTAACAAAGTAAGGAAATGTGAGATTTTGCATATTACTTAAAGATTAGTTTTAACATCTTAAACAAGTGAGTTAGAAGTATGCTAGACTATTCCAAGTGTTGAAATGTCAATACATAGAAAAAAATGAGATTTGAGTATGTAAAGTCTTGAAAATGCTAGGTTTAGAGGGTCAAAACCAAATCTACACATAGAAAAGTCAAGGAATGCTAAAACTAGTCCTAACTAGTTGTAACCCAAGTGTTTGCATGATCCCAAGTGGCCAAAAATGAGTTTGGAAATTTTTGACCTAAGTTAGGAAAACTAAAAACTGTTCTGAACAGCCTAGTTTAAGCCTCAGTTTGAGGTGGCTTGGTTTGCTTTCTTGGTAGTCCAAAACAATAGAAAAATACCTTGCTATATGGTCTAAAAATATTCCCAGATGTCAAAGCTAAAAACCTAACACAAAAATTCCAAAAATTCACCAAAGAATAATGTTAAATCATAGAATCTGCAGATTTTGCAATAAGTTGGTTATGTTAAACATGGTTTTTGAGCCACTGATTTGAGGAACCTTTAGATGTGATTTCAGTTGACTAAGCCAATGGAAAAATACTATGAAGTAAGGTCTAGATGCTTATGCAAACTTGGCATCCAAAAGGTTATCACATAGAATCATAAAAATCACCAAACTAAGTGGGAAAATGCAAATTCTGCTGCAATTGCAACATATTTTAGGTGATGAACCACCTGTTTTGACTTTCTATTTTGAAAGGTTTCTTTTAGTTTTTCCATGAAACAAATATGGAATAAAATACTACCATGTATGGTCTAAAAGTTGGCGTAAACATGGAAGTCAAAAGCTCATTAGAAAAATTCATAAGAATCCCAAAAGTACCCTAGAAAATCATATTTTATGTTTTGAACTATGATAGAAAAATGGGATTTGATTCTTGGAAATGTCATAGCATGACTTAAGATGACATTTGAAGTTTATCATGTTATGTTTGAACCAAAATGAGTATATTTGATAATATAGAACCTAAGTATGTGATGTATACTAGGTGTGTATGGTTATAATTAAAGAGATGAACGAATGTTATACGCATAATCTAAGTCTAAGGAACTTAGATGAGGAATGTTTAACCAAGGGTGGAATGTTGAAATGGTGTGATACACACACAGTACGTACACTAAAAGTGCGATAAGTTAGCACATGTGGTGATGAAATAGAAATAGAACTGAGTTATATAAATAATGAAGTCGAATGTCTACATTAGTAGATATAAAGAGGATACAAGGAAGATAATAAGTTAAGATAAGGTTTTAAAGTAAGATCACACTAATAGTCAAACTTTGACTGATAATGTGTTTTGCTATCAATCCCACATACAATTTAGGTTATGCAAGGAACGCAGAAGTTGGTGTAATGGTAAAGCCCCAGTACTGGCAATTTTTTCAGAACTTGCTCCTATATGTGAAATTTTGTATGTGCTAATGTGTTGTTATGTTATCATATGTTATAAATTGTTGTTGTTAGCTTTTATATTTAGTTGAATTGTTCTTCTTGAACCTTATACTGTGAAATGAAAAACATAATAAGGTGAATCATGGTATGGTATGTGGAACATGTATTGGATACAAATTATATGATACATGATCTAAATATCCAGTGTGCATATAACTGCAATACATGAATATTATGCATAGAACGTATGGAAAATATGGGTTAAATTCAGATGACCACCTGAGGTTTTGCCAGTTTCCCACTTAACCACCTATAGTCCATAAAGCTGCATTTAAACACTCCACCTT
The DNA here is from genome assembly GCA_020205615.1 of Panax quinquefolius. Lineage (NCBI taxonomy): Eukaryota > Viridiplantae > Streptophyta > Magnoliopsida > Apiales > Araliaceae > Panax > Panax quinquefolius. Next base: position 170,116,129 of record CM035156.1, read on the forward strand.
TTGAGTTGAACTGAAAAAGTGTTTTCTGTCTTCACTCTGTTATTTGAGTTGGCTAATGACTTATTTACCCTTCATATATATATTGAAAACGACAGAAGCCATAAGGGTTTTGTTTCATTTGATTTCAGTCTGATATCGAGACTCAAAAGGGGCGAGCGATCGTGGGTAAAATCTAGGGCTAGAGAGGCGAGAGCAATAGGGTGTGGGTTAGTGTGTTCGTGTTAGATCTGTGGGCAAGGACTGGGTTCCCACCTTTGATTGGGGTCTGTGATACAAGAAGGTGCCGATTAAGGTAAATTTCTCCTTGTCTGATAGATATCATATCTAATTTGTTAATTTTATGAGTTGTTTGTTGTATATGCATGCATGTTTTGCTTGAATTTGGTCCCCTTTTGTGGAATTATTTAGTATATTCGGTCGATAAATTAATTATGAGTACTATGGTCCCCCCTTTCTTTATTACTATTATTGTCCCCGAAGGTTCCTTAATTGAATTTGGTCCCCTTTTTGTGATACTTGTTTTAATGTTTTGTATATTATTCAACCATTTCTCCTTTATTTTTTTAATGCAGAATGTCTGTCAGAATTATTTTTCATTATGGTGGGAAGTTTGTTCAAGATCCAGTATATTAATATGTTAGGGGTAGTGAACAAATAGTAGAGAATGTTGGGTTGGATTACCTTTCTTTGCTTAGTATACATGAATACTACTCTACTTTATGCCCAGTTTCAAATTTGAATATTTATTACCTTGTACCGGGATATGAAATTTGGGAGGGTGGGGCATTACTGATGCAAAATGACAAAGATGTCATTGATATGATTGATTTCTTAGTTAATGCAGAGAGTGAGGAGGTGCATATTTATGGACAAGAAATGAAGGGTCCCTTAAAAGTTGTTAGGCCAGAAGAAGTTGAAAATGAACCCATTAGGTATATTTGTGGTTTGACAACTGATAACATGAACCAAAGTGAAAATGAAAAAAACTTTGATGTTCAAAGTGAAACAACTGATAACATTAAACAAAGTGGGGCTACTGATAAAGGGAAGCAAAACAAAACAGATACAGGGCAGTAGAAAGAAACAAACAAAGGAAAAGGGAAACAAACTGAAATGCCTAAAAATCAAACAAAACATATAAAGGAAAAAAATTAAAAAACAGGCTGATAATGATATTGGGGAAGAAGCAAAGCATCCACCATGGATGGATGAGGATCTAGAGGGGCATGGGGATGATGATATATTCGAAGAGGGAAAAAATAGATGAACCAAAGGTGAACATGAATGATGTCTTTGTAGAGGATTGGTGGAGTGATGGTGATGATGGAGAAGGGAAAGATGCATTAAAGAAGAAGTTTGTTCTGTCAGATGATGTGGATAATTTAGAAGGGGATTGAAGTATGGAGTTTAATGAGGCAACTGATATGGGTAAGATAGAATTTGAGATTGGAATGGAATTTTCAAATCATGAGGTTTTTAGACAAGCATTAGTTGAATTTTCTGTTAAAGGGGGGTTTGACATAAAGTATATTCAAAATGACAAAAAAGAATAATTGTTAAGTGTAAGGGTGAAAACTGTAAATGGAGGATTCATGCATCAGTCAAACAGGTGAACAAACTTTTAAAATAAAATCTTTTGGGGGGGCCATACATGTCTTTGGGACGGGATAAGAATCATCTTGTTGATGTAGATACTTGGCGAAAAAAATATATGCATGACTTGAGAGATAATCCTAAGTGGGATTTGCAGGCATGGAAGAAGAAGGCACAAAAGAATGTAACTCTAGTCTAAGTAAATCATCCTATATAGAGCTAAAAGAAAGGCTTTACAACATATGCAAGGTGTGATGTAGAGAGCAGATAATAAAGTGATGGATTATGTGGAGATCATCAAACAGTTCAACCACAGAGCAGTCTTCAAGTTTTGTAGTGAGGGTCAGATGAAAGACTGGTTCACTACATGTTTTTGAGAGGCTTTATATGAGGCTTCATTGCTTCCAAACATGGTTTCCTAGTTGGGTGTAGACCTATTAAAGGATTAGATGGGTGTTTTTTAAAAGGGGTTTTTAGAGGGCAGCTACTGAGTGGTATAGGAAGAGATGCTAATGACAACATATTTCCCATTGCGATTCTTTGTTGTTGAAATTGAATGTAAAGATAGTTGGCAAAGTGGTTTCTTACACAACTTCTAGATGACATAGGTGAAAATGAAACAAGAAGGTATGTTTTCATTTACGATAGCAAAAAATTTGGTAGAGGTCTTCAATACAATGTCACCCAACAATGAACATAGATTTTGTTTAAAGCATTTGTACAACAACTTCAAAATTAAGTTTAGGGGGAAGCTGCTTAGGGATTTATTCTGGAATGCAGCCAGTTGTGGTGACATGTTCTCATTTGAAATGACCGTGAGTGAGATGCATAAAAGTCGTCTGAAGAAGTCGCAAAGTGGTTAATGGCTGTTGGGCCAAAATTTTGGGCCAGGTCTCATTTTTCACCCCACTGTAAGTGTGATGTAGTAGTGAACAACTTGAATGAGTCATGGAATAATTACATCCTAGAGGCAAGGGATAAAGGTATAATAAACATGCTAGAGTGGATAAGAAAGAAATTAATGGTTAGGTTTCAAGCAAAAAGGAAAGGCATGCATGGACAAGTATGAAGGGTCACTTGGGCCCAGAATTCAAAAAAAATTGGAGATGATTAAGAAATCTTGTAGGGGATGCACTGCTTTGAAGTCTGGGTGTGGAGAATTTGAAGTAGAAGTTGATGACAGAACATGGGTTATGAATTTGAATGAGTGGACTTGTGGTTGTAAAATGTGGCAGCTTAGTGGGATTCCTTGCAGACATGTTGTATCTGCAATATGGGAAAATAGGGATAAGCCAGAGGCCTATTTCCATCAGTGCTATAGCAAGGATGTGTACTTGAACACATATAACCACATCATAAAACCTGTGCCAAGTCACCATGAATGGATTCACTCCAATTTTGCAAAGATTCAACCTCCAACCTATCATAAGCCCACTGGTAGACCAAGGAAACTCAGAAGAAAGGCTCTAGATGAACCAAAAAACCAACATAAAGCAACAAGAAAAGGTGGCACTGTCACATGTGCAAGGTGTTTAACACTAGGGCATAACAGCAGGGCATGTACATTGCCTTTTCATCCTAAATTAAGAATGAACAAGGTATAAGCATTTATGTTTTCATTTCATACTATCAATTGTATTTTTTAACACATGGTTTATAACAGTTTAACATGTTTTCATTTTCATACAACTAACAAACAACATCAGTCAACTGCACAGTCAACTGAAGGGACTGCACAGTCAGACATTCCTACCAGACCACATCAGTCCACTGGAGGGACTCCAACTAATGTGCAGTAGATTCCTGTTAAGGTACAATATAATAGATTATTGGGTTTAATTGGAATGCATTTGGATAACTGCAATATGGTTGTGTGTGATAAATGGAATGATTACCTTTTCGGCCAAATCCCAAGCCACCAAAGATGCAGACTAGAACACAGTCAAGTCAAGGGACTGCAACTGATAATGCTACAACAACTTCAAGCTCTCAACCTAATCCCACGCCAAGTTTGTCTACTATGTGGAGTAATCAGCCTGCTTCAAGCTCATAGCCTACGAGGAAAAACATAAAGAAGGGAGCCACAAAGAGCAAGATAGGCAAATCACCAAAGAAGGGAGGACTGGGGGAATTAAGGCTTTAGTATATTGAATGGGTAGTTTTTGGATCATGAATGATGTCTTGTAACTATTTTTGACTATGTTGATTGTGTAGACTTTGTCTACTATAGTTTTTGGACATTGTTTTATAGTTGGTATAATTAATAGTAGTTACTGTAATTTTGGAATGGGCAAAGCATGTACCTTGTTTAACAGTTGCAATATAATTAGAAAAGTATGTCTTATAATTAATCAGCTTGCAATATTTTACAGTTGAGTATGTTTTACATTTTGGAATGGACAATGTTTTATAGTTGGTATAATGTTGTATCTGTCCAGTTGAGTATGTGCTACATTTAATGTTGAATGAAATCTAACATAAATCCAACAAGTTATGTTCAAAGAAGATATATACAAAAAAATTTGCAATCCATTATTTTTATAGATAAAGAACTAATTCCTGCAATCCATAACATAAAGTCTAACGCAGACAAAAGCTTGCTACCATTGGTCTCCTAAAATACATTCATTTAGTTTGTACATTCATTTGTTACTAATAAAATACATCATGACTATTCCGAAATAAAACACAATTCCAACAACAATTATCATCTTAATATTACTTTCAACAACTATCATCCTACTTGGTATGTCTTTTTGCTCACACGAACAGTTGCATTTTGTTCCACTCACCAATGTCCCCATTCTGTCATTGTCTTCATTGGGGCCACTGATTATTCCACTTGAGCTTTTTGTAGAAGGCAAGCACCATGCCCAAAACTCACACTCATCGCATACAAAATATAACCTCCCCTTCGATGGTTTGTTCGAGGCAACAATTCTTACACTTGCTTTTTTTCCACATTTACATCGCCTAGGTATGTAGCGCAAGTCACCATTCATCCTTCCTACATCATTGTTTAACGAAGACATGACTCATGTTCACATAAACAACACGAAGAATAATATCAAAGAGTAGATAACACCACATATGATAAACAAGTCAAGCCCAAGCTTTACATTGGTCTAATATATAGTTTTCAGTCAACATAGTTCTTTTAGAACTTTTATCAAACAACTGATAGGCATAGTTTTAGGTTAATAATTTCATAGCCATTGTTTACAATAACAACCCATAACAACATCCTTATTACTCCACAACCCAACCTATCTCCTTGTGCCTAATTTCCATACATAACATAAGCATACCAGTGAACTAAATCTACTCGCAGCAACATAGCAACTAACCCAACTAAAAAGACAAACAGTGTAGCTACTGAAAGTCATTTTCTTAACAAGGATGGAATGAAAAAGGAATGGAAGGGGATTGGAAAACTTACCTTCAAAAATTGCAAATGGTTGTTGCAAAATTCAATTTCGTAGAAGATGGAGCTTTAGTAGCTAAGAAATTTCGTGGAAGATGGAGTTTTGCAAGGCAAGTTTTTGTAGCTTTAGTCAAGAAGTAGCTTTCAATTTCGTAGAAGATGGAGCTGAAATAGCTGAGAAATTGGGTAGATCTGCTCTCTTAATAGTAGCGAGGAAGAAGAGACCTATTTTAGACATTTAACCTTTGTTTCTAAAGCAATTCATCGGCCCTTCTCATGCGTTTTAGGCGGTAGCGATACCTTGATTAATTTGGATGGAAAGTGTGACTTTTTCACTTCAACTCAAAAGGTGGAGTGTTTAAATGTAGCTTTACGGACTATAGGTGGTTAAGTGGGAAACCGGCAAAACCCCAGGTGGTCATCTGAACTTAACCCAAAAAATATTAACTTTTTGTTAAGTTATAATTGTTAAACTTGTTGAGTCATCGTGCTCACCCTTGCTTAAAAAAATGTTTTCAGTTATGTACGAGGCATCTAAGTTTTGGTACAGACCAAGGAACGGAGAATAATTGTTGAATATCATAGGATTAGCAAATATCCTTATAAAACATTTTTAGGGGTAAATAGTGTGACGCCCCCAAAATAGGTATACATCACCCATCTTGAGTCGCCAAATACATGGTACAAAATTCAAATACAATTTAATTATACAACAGTCGTGTAAAGTACGACAAAATATATGATGTGAGTTTCAATACAAATATTGCCTTCTAGACAATATCCACTCTCAGAATAAGTCCTCAATACATTTATTGTCACACTATTTAACAGAATAGTGAGGACTACTAGCTAACACTATCATCCAGAACATCACTCCGTTCCCCGACTCGTCCCAGCTACGTTCTCATTTCCTGAAGAGAACAGTGAAAGAAAGGGTGAGCTCAACTAGCCCAGCAAGAAATATTATGACTAAGATAATGCAGAATAAATTATCATTAGTCCTCAACAATGTTAAACTGATAAAATACAATAGACATCAAGTTTAACTGCAGCGGAACAAGCAATCCATTAAAAGAGTCAAGTAGAGAATAAAATCTACTATCTTTTATGATTTAAAAAGTTTTTCATCACTTTTATCGCTGAGACTCAGCTTAATAAATAATCCACATCATCCCTGCACTACGGCCAAGGATATTCATTAGGGTCACGACAACAAATTCCATGCACTACGGGCCAAGGATATTTGTGTATTCATCAATGGTCATGATCATGCTAACAACTGTCCATCAATGCACTACGGGCCAATGAGGACTTTTACCACATCATTTGTAACGTTACGGTCATGATTATACCGAATAATCCTTGGTTATAATCATACCAAGTCCATCTATGCACTACAGGCCACAGATGACTTTCAAGAATATAAACATGAGGAAGATTGTGACGCCCCCAAAATAGGTCCATTCCATCCAACCCATTCTGAGTAGCCAAATACATGGTACAGAAATAACTACAACTTTATTACTACATTTGTCGTGCAAAATACGACAACATATATACTGTGAGTTTAAATAAAATTATTGTCTTCTAGACAATATACATACCCAAATAAATCCTCATCACAATTATTTATACATTATTTTACAAAAATTGTGAGGACTACTAAATAACTCTCTCTATAACCTTCATTCCATACCCCGACTAGTACTCGCTACATTCTCGCCTCCTGAGAAGAAAAATGGAACAAAAAGGAAAAAGGTGAGCTCAACTAGCCCAGTAAAGAATATTATGACTAAGATAATATACAACAAATTATCGTTAGTCTTCAATGAGGAAAAATCTAATAGAATACAATAGACAACCGGTTTTAAATCAATAATCTGTAGCAATGAAACAACAATTCATTAGAAGAGTTAAGTAGAGAATGCAAACTACTATCTTCTATATATGAATTTAAAAGTTTATCGTCTATATTTTATCCCTGTAACATCAATCAATATATATCTGGAATCAAATATTCATCTTTGCACCACAGGCCAAAGATATTCATCGATTGGTCATGTTCATCTAAACACTGTTAATCTTTTGCACTACGGCCAAAGATATTCATCGAAATCATTCATCTTTGCACTCTGGGCCAAAGATATTCAATAATATCATCATTTAGGGTGAGGATGATGAAAAATATTTTAAAGAAAACGAATTCAGTGAAACAAAAGAATAAATATTAAGGATTCGTACTTTACACAATCCAAGTTCAAAAATACTTCATAAGTAATCAGAGTGGAGTAAAATTCAAGAATGATCAAAACATGGATACAATCAAAGCTAGTATCCATAATAGATATTTTGGACAAAAGAAGAAATTTCATTTTTTTGGTGAATAGTGCCAGTATTCGTGAATAGTCAGATATCGTGAATAAGGCCGTATCACGTGAATAAGTAACTCAGACACCAAAAGATAGAAATTTCACAAAAAAACATCTTCACGTTTCATGAATAGTACTCGTGAATAATAACTCATGAATAGTAACTCGTGAATAGTAACTCATGAATAGTAACCCCGTCATGAAAAAGTTCCAAATTTGATAAAAATTTCCAACCAATATTCTAAGATAATGATATTGAAGAAATAATATCATTTTCGAATAAAATAACATCCCTTACCTTGAAAGACAGTACTTCTAGTTGAAACACCGGATATAGGCTTTGACTTGAACTTGCACCGTATAGCAATACTCAAAGTATACTCAAAATACTCACAAGAATACGCTCGATAATATAGAGAGAGAGAAAAGTTCAGTTTCTGGTGTGATTTTCAATTCTAACCTAAGCACCCTATTTATAGGAAATGCTTAGAAAACCAAAGTAGAAAATTTAATATAATATTAATATATATTTTCCAAAACCTCATACGCACACTTGCCAACTGAATTCAGCTCCTACACATGTTAAATGAGGCCACCTAAACATTCCAAAAACGTTTTTCCTATTTTAAATATTTTAAACTTCCAAAAATCAATTATTTCGGAGCTTCGGAACTTCAATAATTCATAATAAATAGCCCTTTTATCAGAAAATTTGAATCTCGCGACTATTTATAGAAAATTCAATTCTCTACAACTTTACAGAAGAAAGTTTTTCCAAATTCCAAACAAAAATTGACCGAAATCCATAACCAAGGCGATTTTACAAGTTTATAATCAAATTTCTATCAATAATTGTGTCCACCAACACACAAAATATGTGTTAAACATTTAATGTCACAAAAATACTATTCCTCCTCATATACTCATATATCCCACATTCATTATAAAAATATCACCGTTAATATATTATTAAAATAATATATTTAAATGAATTATTTTATCAAAAAAAGATAAAATATTAATTTTCAACAATTGTCACATTAAAAATTTTCTCCATCTATATCCACATAAAATCAATATTTTCCTCATTATATAAATCAATAATTAATTATTCACAAATAATATTACAGAATCACAGTACTGGCAACCAGGCCGTTCCCAGGAAAGAGGGCTTTCCAATAAGAATTTCTCCTTACTAGCCTTGCAATTAGGTGACCAAACCTCTCCTTGCGAGAACTTTCTAGACATTGCCAATAATGTTATCTAATAATATTATTCAGATAATATGAATTATTGCTTCAATAATAGAAAATCCGTGTAATGACAATTTATTGAAACAACAATAATATAAAATATCAATGCGCAATTATTGAATCAATAAAATAAAATACTTAATAAAGAATTATCGTAACAATTATTGAGTAGTGTCTTTTCACGTAAGAATCAATAATTGGTGCAATACCGAGTGTCTTCTTGCTCAACAACGCGTATTAGTGTGTTTTAACCACCGGGTATTCCAACAAAGATTAATTCAGAATAACTACGCCAATTATTTATAAACAACTTATATTTGTCGTTTTCTTCATCCAATCGCTTTCCGTTATGGGGCCCATTAAAGATCGCTAGGCATCGCATACGAACATTCCCAAACAATCTGAATATTCCACGACCAAACGAATATTTCCTGACGATAATGAATATTTTATAACCACTTGCTTATTCGAAATATTTGCGTATTTTACCCATAACTATCCACATTAATCAAATCAACCCTTACTATTTCAAAATAATAAATAGAGGAAAATAAATTTCATTTATTAATAATTTGGGGTCTTACAACCTCCCTCCTTATGAAATTTCGTCCTCGAAATTGGCGACGACGCACTGGTGTTTGAAAAGATGAGAATACCTCGCTTTCATTTCTATTTCCAAGTCCCAGGTCATTTCCTCAATAGCATGGTTTCTCCACAAAACTTTAACTTGTGGTATAACCTCAGTACATAGGACATGTTCTTTCCTATCCAAGATCTTGACAGGTACCTCCTCGTACGTTAAGTCTTCGGCTATCTCATCCGATTCTAACTCAATGACGTGGTTCGGGTCGTCCACATATTTACGTAACATCGATACGTGAAAAACGTTATGAACATGCGTCATACTTGGCGGTAAAACGAGTCTATAGGCCACAATTCCTATTCAATCGAGAATTTCAAATGGATTAATAAATCGAAGGTTTGAGCTTTCCTCACCTCACCAATTCTCGCTTTTGAAATAACAACTTCTTGCATCTTCTTCTTCATATTCATCAACTCCGGTGTGTAGCTTGAATAACTTTAACTTTATCGATTAAAGTCGATTATACTTGTATATCATCACGTGGGTACCTAGAGTTTTCATCTCCATCTCTATTATTTATAAATTATACGAAATTAGTCTTTGACAATATCGCACTCGTGCTTTATATACGATCTTCTACTCAACACGCCACCTACCACGTTCGCTTTTCGAGGATGGCATGGTCGAACATGTCTTTGAAATGAGTCTCCTCTTGAGTTCTTCAAGCTCTTCCCACATTCCTTGCTCCATTCAAATTTTGTATCTCTACGAGTCAAATTTGCGTTAATGGAATAGCGATTCGAGAATATCCTTCAACGAATCTCCGATAATAACCAACTAAGCCTGAAAGCTACGTATTTCGATTACCGACTTAGGTTGTTCTCAAGCGTGACTTATATCCCAACCTTGGATAGACGTCACAATGACACCTATCAGCTTTACTATCGCATCGAATATGGCGTCCCCCTATGGAGACGGCGCTGGTGCATTCCACAAAGGAAATCACGGATAAAGGCTCGGTACCAAATTCTATAGTTGAATTTTTAACTCACGAAGTTCAATAGAGCCATTCGATATGAGATTTTAAAAATGAGTTTTGTACCGGGTTCAAAGTTGATACAAAATTTAATATCGGGCTTTGGGAGTAAGCCAAGAAATTCTTCGAGGATATCGTCGGAAAAATCAATAACAACGGGAATATTAATCAAATCGACGTGTCTTTATTCAAATCCATAACATGGACTAAGAAAACTTGACATCCGTAATAAACGAATGACTTCATGGACGATATGAAAATGTTTGACTACAATGGTTTGATTGCTTGAATTGAATAACAAAGTTGCTTAAGAATATGAAAACTAACAACCTTACGAAAGTAATCAATTTCGGCGTGATGAGTAGTTAACCTTAAAATCACATCAAAAGCAAATATCTCTATGGAAATAAGGTTACTGTGGTAATGTGATAGTGCCAACTGAATCAAGCAAGATTTCTAAACAACGGATGTAATGAAAGTTTTTCCTAACTGAGTCTCCATAAATAGGTCAAAGTCTAATTTCTCCGTAGTCAAGTTCAAACGTTGAGCGCAAAGCAAGAGAGAGATAAAAGAATGGGTAGAAGGCGGTATCTAGTAAGGTATAAACTTCGCAAGAATTTATAATTAACTAACCGATGCTAACTTCGTTTGAGTTCCTCGCATTTTGACCGGTCCACGATAAACGCTCTTCCAGAACCGATTGACTTTGACTTTTTCGGGACGATCTTTTGAGTCACCATTCCATTGAACCGGGGTTTCGATACCATACAATCTCGAGCGATATGTCCTTCTTTTCCACAATTATAGCATACCTTAAACTGTTAGGCGGTTTGATGATGATATCCCTCTTTCTCAGATTTGTATACATACGACCGGTGGTCTTTCTCCTCCTTGGAACCAATTACTCTTGGCGCCGACGTCTTCACATGGTCATTGTTGAATCTCTCTTTTAAAATCTCCTCCCGACTCGCTTCTTCTATTTTCATGGCCACGATTACCACCAGAGTGGTTGTCGTTCTTGTCCGTATTTTTTCTTTTCTCATTTGGTTATCATTGTTACGATGGATCGCCATCACCAGTATGATCCTCGGTTATGGTCCCTCGGTTGAACGTAGTCGTTATCTCGCTTCTAACAATTGAGCCTCATTAACAACATCTGAATAGAGAAAATTTATGAGAAATGAGATACTAACGTATGTCGGGTTTCAAACCTCTCGTAAACATATCTGGCGTCATCGTTCCTCATTCTCCACCAAATGAGGTGCAAAACTGGATAACTCATGAACTTTGCCTCGTGATTGGGACACCGTCATGTTATTCTCGCTCCAGTCTAATAAATTCCATTTCCTTCATAATGCATTTAATACTTTCGGGGAAGTACTTGTCATTGAATCTGCTTTCAAACGTCTCCCATGACATCGCCGAAGAAAGTATTTGGATGGGTACGCTTCATGATTCCCACCGATGAATCGCCTCGTTCTGTAACATAAAAGTAGCGAATGGAACTTTCGTTCCTCCGCATCCTAAGACATCGAATATCTTGGTAATTTGTTTGACCCACGTCTCGCCTTTAATCGGAACCGGCTTTCCCTGCACTCGGTGGTCCCAACTCTTTGAAGCGCTTGGTTGTGACCACCCGTGAATTGCTATCATTTCCTCCTTTATTTTGAACACGAGTCTCCTCGTCCGATTTTGCATGAACCGCAAAAAGCTTCTAAACATCCGTCGTTCATCATCATCGCTTTCGTGGTGTTGTTCACAGGAGGTACATTCCCGACTGTCAGACGTTCTCCTCGTTGGTAAAGTACATGCATCTCCACGGTCTCATTTACTCCACTGTTAATATTCTCAATCGACATTCTCAAATACTGTCATAAAACAAGGGTTAATTAAGGAAATCAATATATCACATAATATCCCTATATACTGACCAACTAACAAATAAGCTTAGGTAGGAAACACTAGCGAAGGATTTACTCGTCTCTCCCTTCTTAGTTCTATTCCCCGATCTCCGCCAAAGATCATATCCCTAAGCTCTGATACCAACTGTGACGCCCCCAAAATAGGTCCATTCCATCCAACCCATTCTGAGTCGCCAAATACATGGTACAGAAATAACTACAACTTTATTACTACATTTGTCGTGCAAAATACGACAGCATATATAATATGAGTTTAAATAAAATTATTGTCTTCTAGACAATATACATACCCAAATAAATCCTCATCACAATTATTTATACATTATTTTACAAAAATTGTGAGGACTACTAAATAACTCTCTCTAGAACCTTCATTCCATACCCACTAAGATTTCATTACATTCTTGCCTCCCGAGAAGAAAAATGGAACAAAAGGAAAAAGGTGAGCTCAACTAGCCCGGTAAAGAATATTATGACTAAGATAATATACAACAAATTATCGTTAGTCTTCAACAGGAAAAATCTAATAGAATACAATAGACAACTGACCGGTTTTAAATCAATAAGCTGCAATGAAACAACAATTCATTAGAAGAGTTAAGTAGAGAATGCAAACTACTATCTTCTATATATGAATTTAAAAGTTTATCGTCGATATTTTATCCCTCGTAACATCAATCAATATATATCTCGGAATCAAATATTCATCTTTGCACCACAGCCAAAGATATTCATCGATTTGGTCATGTTCATCTAAACACTGCTCATCTTTGCACTACTACGCCAAAGATATTCATCGAAATCATTCATCTTTTGCACTAAAGCCAAAGATATTCAATAATATCATCATTTAGGACCGAGGATGATGAAAAATATTTTAAAGAAAACGAATCCGGTGAAACAAAAGAATAAATATTAAGGATTAAGTACTTTTACACAATCCAAGTTCAAAAATACTTCATAAGTAATCGAGTGGAGTAAAATTCAAGAATGATCAAAACATGGATACAATCAAAGCTAGTATCCATAATAGATATTTTGGACAAAAGAAGAAATTTCATTTTTCTATTGAATAGTGTCGATTCGTGAATAGTCAGATACGTGAATAGTGCCGTATACGTGAATAGTAACTCCGACACCAAAAGATAGAAATTTCACAAAAAAACATCTTCACGTTTCATGAATAGTACTCGTGAATAATAACTCATGAATAGTAACTCGTGAATAGTAACTCATGAATAGTAACTCATGAATAGTAACCCGTCATGAAAAAGTTCCAAATTTGATAAAATTTCCAACCAATATTTCTAAGATAATGATATTGAAGAAATAATATTATTTTTTGAATAAAATAACATCCCTTACCTCAAAAAAGACAAGTACTTAGTTGAAACACCGGATATAGGCTATGACTTGAACTTGCACCGTATAGCAATACTCAAAGTATACTCAAAATACTCACAAGAATACGCTCGATAATATAGAGAGAGAAAACTTCAGTTTCTGGTGTGATTTTCAATTCTAACCTAAGCACCCTATTTATAGGAAAATGCTTAAAACACCAAAGTAGAAAATTTAATATAATATTAATATATATTTTCCAAAACCTCATACGCACACTTGCCAACTGAATTCAGCTCCTACACATGTTAAATGAGGCCACCTAAACATTCCAAAAACGTTTTTCCTATTTTAAATATTTTAAACTTCCAAAAATCAATTATTTCGGAACTTCGGAACTTCAATAATTCATAATAAATAGCCCTTTTATCAGAAAATTCGAATCTCGCGACTATTTATAGAAAATTCAATTCTCTACAACTTTGCAGAAGAAAGTTTTTCCAAATTCCAAACAAAAATTGACCGAAATCCATAAACGGGCGATTTTACAAGCTATAATCAAATTTCGGTCAATAATTGTGTCCACCAACACACAAAATATGTGTTAAACATTTAATGCCATAAAAATACTATTCCTCCTCATACACTCATATATCCCACATTCATTATAAAAATATCACCGTTAATATATTATTAAAATAATATATTTAAATGAATTATTTTATCAGAAAAAGATAAAATATTAATTTTCAACAATTGTCACATTAAAAATTTTCTCCATCTATATCCACATAAAATCAATATTTTCCTCATTATATAAATCAATAATTAATTATTCACAAATAATATTACAGAATCACAAGATCTTGCAACGGTAGTTCCAGGAAAGAGGGCTTTCCAATAAGAATTTCTCCTTACTAACTAGTAGTAATTAGGTGACCAAACCTCTCCTTGAGCGTAACTTTCTAGACATTGCCAATAATGTTATCTAATAATATTATTCAGATAATATGAATTATTGCTTCGATAATGGAAAATCTTTGTGTAATGACAATTTATTGACAACAACGGTAATATAAAATATCAATGCGCAATTATTGAATCAATAAAATAAAATACTTAATAAAGAATTATCGTAACAATTATTGAGTAGTGCCTTCACGTAAGAATCAATAATTGGTGCAATACCGTGCGCTTCTTGTTCAACAACGCGTATTAGTGTGTTTTAACCACCGGGTATTCCAACAAAGATAATCTGTGAATAACTACGCCATTATTTATAAACAACTTATATTTGTCGTTTTCTTATTTCAATCGCTTTCAGTTATGGGGCCCACAAAAGATCGCTACCGTCAGCATTTAACATTCTGAAACAATCAATGAATATTCCACCACCAAACGAATATTTCTGACGATAATGAATATTTTATAACCACTGCTTATTCCGAAATATTTAAGTATTTTACCCATAACTATCCACATTAATCAAATCAACCCTTACTATTTCAAAATAATAAATAGAGGAAAATAAATTTCATTTATTAATAATTTGGGGTCTTACAATGATGATAATGATATAAGATTTTAATAAAAACAAGTTCAAGAATTAAGTTATTCAGGAACTAATAACGTCCAAATTGTCAACATGACACTTCTTTGTAAAGTAAAATTCAAGAATGCTCAGAAGAATATTTCCATGAAAAGATACTAGATGAAGCGCAAATATCAAGGATATTCCACTAATTTCATGGAGTATAGAAGTCAAAATTTTAACCAACTGAGAATAATAAGGAATGGAATAACAACAGAAATCACCATGCATGCGATTGCATGCATTAAAAGTTATTCCAATGTAATAATAATAACTAAACTAGGTCGTGAAAATCACAAAGCGGGATGTTCCAATAGAATAATAAAGAATGGAATAACAACAGAAATCACCATGCATGCAATACTTGACAGACAAAGTTATTCCAATAGAATAATAAATCTGAGAATAATAAAGAGGCGGAACCAGGGTGTAAAACACATGACGCATGGATATTCCAACGAGAATAATAATAAAGAGCGGAACCAGTGCAGGCGAAAAAATGCGAATGAGGATATTCCAACATAATAATAATAAAGACGGAACCAGTCCGTGTAAAACGCATGCACAGGATGTTCCAAATGAATAATAAAGGCGTAATAATAGAAGAATGTCACCAAGTATAGGGTAACTGCAGATATCTGAGTTATTCCAATGTAACAATAAAGAAATAGAATAATGTAAGTTCTCTTCTTGAATACAAAAGAATAATATCCATTACCGTAAAAGAAACTGAATATAGGAAAAGAAAGGTAGCAGACTTTTCTTTTTCTTTCTTTCTAAAATTTTCTCTCTCTGGAGTTCACGGTGAATTCTTAAGAAAATAAAGAAGGAATGAGCTTATTTATAGAAAAACGGAATGCATAAGAACTAACTCATTAACATGAGCGGTCATTTATTTACTTTAAATCTAACGGTCCATACTTAAAGCAAAATCTTTTAAATAAAATATATTATATATATAACATATGTTATACTATTTATTCCAGGTGGAAAGAACCCGTGATATCCCTGACTCTTTATATACAATATATATATAATAATTAACCTTCCCCCCACCCACGGGTGACAAAAAAAATACATATATATATATATATATATATATATTATAAATCCCACATAAACCATTCAAGATTCCCTCCCCCCACCAATTCATATCATTTCCTTACACGTGGGCCCCAATCGTGGCCCCACTTTTTTTATATAAAATATTTTTCTACCGATTATTTTGGAAAAAAAATGGGTAAATGGGGGTCCATAAATACAACAATTATTATAGCAATAATTGAACAAAACTGAGTGACTTCTCACGTAAGCATCAATAATCAATCAATACCGCAGCTACTATGCAACTAATGCCAGCGTATTACTGTACTTTTACTACCGAGTAGTTCAACAGTATCAACGGTAAAACTTCCGTCGTTATTTCAATAAAATATTTTTGTCGTTTTCTCAATCCGACAATAATTCTGTTGTGGGGTCCACCAATGATTGTGCCGTCGTACGAATATTTCCTGTTTAAAACGAATATTCCCCGACCAATCGAATATTATATAACAACTTGCGTACTTTGCAAAATTTATAATTATTACCCACAACTATAACATTATATCATAATATTCAAAAATGATAATTATATAAAATTCATCTTTATTCAAAAAGTTGGGGTCTTACAACCTCCCCTTCTTAAGAAATTTTGCCCTCAAAATTAGGGTACGTACCTGGTATATCGAAGAGGTAAGGATAGCTTGACTTTATTTCAGATTCTAACTCCCAGGTCATTTCCTCAACATCGTGGCTTTTCCACAAAACTTTGACTTGAGGTATAACCTTGGAGCGTAAAATATGTTCCTTCTTATCCAAGATTTGAACAGGAACCTCTTCATACGTTAAATCTTCCGCTATTTCATTTGGTTCTAACTCAATAATGTGGTTTGGGTCTTCCACATATTTACGTAACATGGATATGTGAAAAACGTTATGAACACGAGACATACTTGGCGGTAAAGCGAGTTTATAGGCTACAGTCCCTACTCGATCGAGGATTAAAAATGGGTCAATGAATCGAGGATTGAGCTTTCCTCTCTTTCCAAACCTCGTAACTCCTTTCCATGGGGCAAAACGTAACAACACATGATCTCCAATATCAAATTCCACGTCCTTTCGATGAAGATCAACATAACTCTTTTGTCGGTCTTGTGAGGTTTTTATACGTTGTCGAATTGTTTGAATCTTTTTCGTAGTCATAAGTACCAACTCCGGTCTTAACAATGTTGCTTCACCCACCTCATCCCAGCATACTGGAGAACGACACTTTCTTCCATACAACGCCTCGAATGGAGCCATGCCAATGCTTAACGATAGCGCTGTTGTTGTAGGAAAACTCCACCAATGGTAAGAACTTGTCCCAACTTCCCTTGAAGTCAAGGACACAGAGTCATAATAAATCTTCCAGATATTGAATAGTCCTCTCTGATTATCCGTCCGTCTGAGGATGATATGCCTAACTAAATCGTAAATCCGTGCCCATAGCTTTTTGCAAACTAACCCAAAATCGTGAAGTGAATCTTGGGTCTCGATCAAAACTATGGATATTGGCATACCACGCAGTCTTACAATCTCGTTTATGTACATGCGAGCAAGACGTTCAAGTGTATAAGTTTTTCGTATTGGTAAGAAGTGAGCAGACTTGGTCAATCTATCAATAATGACCCAAATTGCATCAATGCCTTGAGAAACCTTGGGAAGACTAGTAACGAAATCCATGGTAATGTGCTCCCACTTCCACTCTGGAATTTCAAGTGGTTGCAATGGACCTTTTGGTACTTGATGCTCTGCCTTGACTCGTTGACAAGTTAGACACCTTGAGATAAACAACGCTATTTCTCTCTTCATATTGCTCCACCAAAATGTATGACGAAGATTACGATACATTTTAGTACTCCCAGGATGGATTGGAAACGGTGTGTTATGCGCCTCCATCATGATTTTATACTTTAACTCAGGATCGTTAGGAATACAAAGTGGAGTTGACTCAAGTATTCCTTCATCATCGATTCTTGCTTAAGATAGCACCTTCTTCGCACTTTCTTTCATACGCATCTACTCACAGTGCGTAGTTTGAGCAACTTTAACTTTATCAATTAAAAGTTGCTTCTACTCAGATATTCGCCATCATCATGTGGGTCCCCGAGTCTTTATCTCTATCTCCATCCTTTGCAAGTCACACAAAATGGGCCTCTGCGTTGACAATATCGCACTTGTACGCGTATGATACGATCTTCTACTCAATGCGTCGGCTACCACGTTTGCTTTTCGAGGATGGTATTGGATGGTATGATCATAATCTTTCAACAGTTCAAGCCAACGTCGTTGTCGCATGTTGAGTTCCTTTTGAGTGAAGAAATATTTGAGGCTTTTATGATCTGTAAAGATCTCCACTCTCTCCCCGTACAAGTAATGCCTCCAAATCTTTAGTGCGAAGACAACAACTGCCAACTCGAGATCATGAGTAGGATAATTCCTCTCATATTCTTTGAGTTGTCGTGAGGTATAGGCTATGACTTTCCCATGTTTCATGAGAACACATCCTAACCCTTTGCCCGAAGCATCACTGTAGATGACAAATCTCTCCGAACCAAATGGTATTGTCAGAACAGGTGCTGAAATGAGTCTCCTCTTGAGTTCTTGAAAACTCTTCTCACAGTCCTCGCTCCAACCGAACTTTGTATATTTCCAAGTCAGCTGAGTTAGTGGAGTAGTGATTCGAGAAAATCCTTCCACGAATCTCCGATAATAACCAGCTAAATCGAGAAAGCTACGACTTGATCATCGATTTAGGTTGCTCCCGACTTTGAATAGCTTCAATCTTTCTTTGGGTCAACAGATATTTCATGACTTGATACCACGTGCCCAATGAATGCTACTTCTCAAGCCGAACTCGCGATTTCTTCAACTTGGCATAAAGCTTATATTCACGAAGCTTTAGGAGTATCAACCTCAAGTGTTGCTCATGATCTTCATGGGTTTTGGAATATATGAGGATGTCATCAATAAAAGCGACCACAAAGTGATCCAAATATTCCTTGAATACTCGGTTCATCATATCCATGAAGGCGGCGAGAGCATTAGTCAATCCAAAAGACATGACTAGAATTCATAATGCCCGCATCGAAGTTTCAAAGCCGTCTTTGGAATGTCATCGGTTCTAATCTTCAACTAGTGATATCCCAAATGAAGATCAATCTTTGAAAAGAATTTGGCTCCTTGAACCGGGTCAAACAAAGTTATCAATACGTGGCAATGGGTACCTATTTTTTATGGTGGCATGATTCAACTCCCGATAATTAATACAAAGTCGCATACTCCCATCTTTCTTTCTTCTTCACGAATAAAACAGAGCACCCCAAGGAGAAGTACTAGGGACGAATAAAGCCGATGTCTAATAATTCTCGAAGTTGGGTCTTTAACTCCGAAGTTCAATAGAGCCATTCGATATGGGGCTTTGGAAATGGGTTTTTGTCTACGGGTTCAAGGTCGATACAAAATTCAATTTCACGCCTCGGGGTAGGCCAGAAGTTCTTTGTGGAATACGTCAGAAATTCATTAACAATAGAAATATCATTCAAAACTGACGTATTTTTGTTTAGATCCGTGACATGAGCTAAGAAAGCTTGACATCCTTTTTTCAATAAACGAATAGCTTTATGGCTTGAGATGACAGTGATTGATTTTAATGGTTTGGTTGCTTGAATTAGCATAATAGGTTGGTTAGGAATATGAAAGCTAACAACCTTACGAAAATAATCAATTTTTGCATGATGAGTAGTTAACCAATCAATCCCTAGAATTACGTCAAATGCAAGTATTTTCAATGAAATAAGATCGACAGGTAATGTGAAGGTACCGATTTGAACCAAACAAGACTTATAAACTGTGGAGGTAATGAAGGTTTCTCCCAACGGAGTTTCAACAGATAAATCAAAGTCCAATCTCTCCGGAGTCAAATTTAAACGTTGAGCGCAAGTAGGAGAAATGAAAGAGTGGGTAGAACCAGTATCGAATAAAGTATAAACTTCGCTAGAGTTTATGATTAGCTTACCCGTGATGACCTCGTTCGGGTTCCTTGCTTCGGGAGGTCACAACAAACGCTCTCCCTCAGACTACGGTTTTTTGACTTTTCTGGGACGACCTTTGGTGCCTCCATCCTAGCTGAACTTGTCTTCGGTGAACGACAAAATCGGGCTAGGTGACCTTCTCTTCCATAATTATAACATGCTTTGGACGACATATCGCAGTTTGGACTAATATGTCCCTCTCCTCCACACTTGAAGCATATGATAGGTGGTCGTTCTCCTTCTTTCACAACGGGTGCTGGTGCTGACGTCTTTCCATCATTATTGAATCTCCTCTTCTTGAAATGTCCATTCTTACTGTTTTGGCCTTGATTACCACCGAAGTGGTTACCATTTCTGGCATGTTGATTCCCTCCACGCTTGTTGTCACCGCTTCGATGACTGTTCTCACTGGTATTATCATTTTGTCGGCTGCTCTCTTTTGGTTGGGTTGACTCATTATCACGCTCCAATAACTGAGCCCTATTAACAACATCTGAATACAAACATAGTTTATGAGATATAAGATATTGACGTATCTCAGGTTTCAAACCTCTTAAAAACATTCGTGTCATTCTCTCTTCATTATCAACCAAATGGGACGCAAATCGGGACAACTCGGCAAACTTGGCTTCGTACTGCGACATGGTCATGTTATTTTGCTCCAACTTGATAAACTCTACCTCTTTTATGTGACGAATACTTTCGGGAAAGTACTTGTCATTGAAAAGTTCCTGGAACTTCTCCCAAGACAACTTCGGGCGGCGGGTTGGAGTACGTTTCTGATTCCCACCAAGAATCGTCACGCAGACGCAACATGAAGGTGGCAAAGGAACCTTTTGCTCCTGAGCATCCCAAGACATCAAATATCTTGTTGATCTGTTTTAATCCACGTTTCGCCTTTAAGTGGTTTTGGCTCTCCAAAGAACTCCGGTGGTCCCAGTTCCTTAAACTGCTTGGCGGTGACCATCCGAGAGTTGCCAGTGTTTCCACCTGCATTTTGGACAGGAGCCGCTCTCGCCTGTTGTTGCATGAATTGAATGAAGCCTCGGAACATTCCATCGTTCATCATTTGGTCAGTGTTGTTGTTTGCCTGAGGATTGTCGCCTTCCTGATGCACATTATCCTGATTATTGATCTGTGGAGACTCAACGGTCTCTTGTGCTCCATTGATAATCTCAACATTCTCGGATGCCATTTTCAAATACTGCCACAAAACAAGGGTTAATAAACGTATCACATATTATCCCTATACTCTGACCAACCAATTAAATAACAAATAAACTTAGGTAGGTCATACTAGCGAAAGAATTCTCCGTCTCTCCCCTCCTAATTCTTATCTCACATCTTAGCCAGGGATCATATCCCTAAGCTTTGATACCAACTGTGACACCCCCAAAATAGGTATACATCACCCATCTTGAGTCGCCAAATACATGGTACAAAATTCAAATACAACTTAATTATACAACAGTCGTGTAAAGTACGACAAAATACATGCTGTGAGTTTCAATACAAATATTGCCTTCTAGACAATATCCACTCTCAGAATAAGTCCTCAATACATTTATTGCCACACTATTTAATAAAATAGTGAGGACTACTAGCTAACACTATCATCCAGAACATCACTCCGTTCCACGACTCGTCCCAGCTACGTTCTCATTTCCTGAAGAGAACAGTGAAAGAAAGGGTGAGCTCAACTAGCCCAGCAAGAAATATTATGACTAAGATAATGCAGAATAAATTATCATTAGTCCTCAACAATGTTAAACTGATAAAATACAATAGACAACAAGTTTAACTGTAGCGGAACAAGCAATCCATTAAAAGAGTCAAGTAGAGAATAAAATCTACTATCTTTTATGATTTAAAAAATTTTTCATCACATTTATCGCTGAGACTCAAATTTTAATAAATAATCCACATCATCCTCCACACTACTGCCGAGGATATTCATTAGGTCACGACCACAAATTCCATGCACTACTACGGCCAAGGATATTTGTGTATTCATCAATGGTCATGATCATGCCAACAACTGTCCATCAATGCACTATGGGCCAATGAGGACTTTTACCACATCATTTGTAACGTTACGGTCATGATTATACCGAATAATCTTTGGTCATAATCATACCAAGTCCATCTATGCACTACAGGCCACAGATGACTTTCAAGAATATAAACATGAAAATGATGACAATGATATAAGATTTCAATAAAACAAGTTTAAGAATTAAGTTATTCAGGAACTAATAACGTCCAAATTGTCAACATGATACTTCTTTGTAAAGTAAAATTCAAGAATGCTCGGAAGAATATTTCCATGAAAAGATACTGGATGAAGCGCAAATATCAAGGATATTCCACTAATTTCATGGAGTATAGAAGTCAAAATTTTAACCAACTGAGAATAATAAGGAATGGAATAACAATGAAATCACCGTGCATGCGGTACTTCGCGCATAGGCAAAGTTATTCAATAGAATAATAATAACGGAAACCGGTCGGTGAAAATCACACCAATGAGGATGTTCCAATGTAATAATAAAGAATGGAATAACAACGAAATCACCATGCATGCGGTACTTGCAGATGATAGGCAGTTATTCCAAACAGAATAATAAATCTGAGAATAATAAAGAGCGGAACCGGGTTCGGTGTAAAACACATGCATGGATATTCCAATGTAATAATAAAAGCGGAACCGTGTTCGTAGAAAGTATGCTGAACAAGATATTCCAATATAATAATAATAAAGACGGAACTAGGTCTAGTGTAAAACACACAGACATGATGTTCCAACAGAATAATAAAGACAGAATAATAGAAGAATGTCACCAAGTATAGGGTAGCCCACGTATACAGGTTATTCCAACAGAACAATAAAAAAATGGAATAACAGAAGTTCTCTTCTTGAATACAAAAGAATAATATCTCTTACCGTAAAAGAAACTGAATATAGGAAAATAAAGGTAGCAGACTTCTCTTTTTCTTTCTCTCTAAAATTTTCTCTCTCTGGAGTTCAGTGAATTCGTAAGAAAATAATGAAGGAATGAGCTTCTATTTATAGAAAAACGGAATGCATAGTAACTAACTCATGAACGGTCCAGATTTATTTACTTTAAATCTGACGGTCCATACTTAAAGCAAAATCTTTTAAATAAAATATATTATATATATAACATATGTTATACTATTTATTCACGGGTGGGAAGAACCCGTGATATCCCTGACTCTTTATATACAATATATATATAATAACTAACCTCCCCCCCCCCCCCCACCCCCACCCACGGGTGACAAACAAACATACATATATATATATATATATAAAATTATAAATCCCACATAAACCATTCAAGATTCCCTCCCCACCAATTCATATCATTTCCTACACGTGGGCCCTAATCGTGGCCCCACTTTTTTATATAAAATATTTTTCACCGATTATTTTGGAAAAAAATGGGTAAATGGGGGTCCATAAATACAACAATTATTATAGCAATAATTGAACAAAAGCGAGTGACTTCTCACGATGCATCGATAATAATCTGGTGTGCTTCTTATGCAACCACGTAGACATCGTACTTTACTACCGAGTAGTTCAACAAAGATCAACAGTAAAACTTCCGCCGATTATTTCAATAAAATATTTTTGTCGTTTTCTCAATCCGATAATAATTCTCTTGTGGGGTCCACGTTGATTGTGTCGTCGTCACGAATATTTCCTGTTTAAAACGAATATTCCCCGACCAATCGAATATTATATAACAACTTACGTACTTTGCAAAATTTATAATTATTACCCACAACTATAACATTATATCATAATATTCAAAAATGATAATTATATAAAATTCATCTTTATTCAAAAAGTTGGGGTCTTACAAATAGTGTTACCAAAAAAGGTATAGGATGTAATGAAATGTTAGAATAATATTTAAAGCAGAAAGGTACCACAATAATGTGTTGAACATTTATGTATACGAGTTACATGTTGGTACGGACTATTAATGTAATCAAATGGATCATAATGTATATGACCTTGAGTTGTAATGATATGTATAAAGATTACGATTCTGGAATAAAGTAAAGTTGTAAGTTTTAATCAAACATAGTGTTGATATTATTCAAAGGTTAATCACCTGAGGAAAAATAAGGATATATTGTAATAATTATATTTACTTAGCGTCACTAAGATAAATATAATTGTTTATAACTCATAGATGTATAGTACCGTGATGCACCAGATCCTTGGTTCAAGGGACCCGGATTTGGGCGCGTTATAGGATCCCTTCTCTCTATCGGTAAAGTTCAATCATATCTATCTGGGCCTCAGGAATATCTTGTTTTTCCCCAAATTGTCTCAAGACATGATCAAGTATTTGGAATTCAACAACGTCAAGCCAAATGAGGGAAATATATGAAGCCCCATTATACCAAGCTACTTGATACTTATATGCCACTAAATGATATGGCATCCACTATACCATTACAACTGTGATATCATCAAATTTGCCTTTATAAAAAATTTGGTTGTGATGGGGATAGTCTTCATGTTTCTTTTATGATCTCCTTATTTTTTCGGTAGGCCCACGCTCTTGCATAGGGCAACTAATGCTCAACCCCTCTTACTTAATTAGGTCTCCCGATAGACAAGAGTTCATAAGCCCAAACATTTGTCATAATTGATCAAGTTAATAATTACAAATACATCATGAGGGCCAATATCAATATAAATAAACATCAAACTATAGTCAATAAGATACCTGAAAAAGTGTTAAACAACTAGAGAAGCTCTTTGCATCGATACAGGTTGCTTTGTGTAAATTTTGAAACAAACAAGCTAAAATTGTAGCTCACATGCTTAGTCGAATATTTTATCAATATCTTCTAGAAATACAAGATATCTAGCATGTACAAAGTCGCGGTTTGATGAAACATATAATATCTTCCCAATAATAAACAAGATGTACGTTTTGATATAGGTCACCACCGTTTCCATGTCTGTATCTAGTGGAAGTTTGCAAAATCTAGTGCCCAATCACGACAATATAAACCTTCACATCCTACACTACATATTTACTAAATTCACTTTGATTAAAAAGTTGTTTTGAATTTCTTATTAATGTACATGTAATAGGTTCCCCTATAACCGACAATCCTAAAATGAAATAGACATCTTCTAAAGTTATTTTCATCTCACCCATGGGGAAGTGAAATGTATTTATCTCACTCCGTCAACACTCTACCAATATTTCTATCAACGAAACATCTAATTGGTTATATATATTCGTGTTTACAAATACTCCAAAACCCCATTCTTGTAATAATTATTTTTGAACATCAGTTAAAACTCAAATATCCAAAGAGCGTCCACTCTCATTTGTTCTTAAGGAACAGCTAAAATGAGGATTATTCCATACAATTGTAAAATGTGGTTAGCTTTATCCCCACGGTGTATTATTGATTGGTCTGAAATTGAATTTCATTTTTGTAACTAACACAAACAAAATAAACATATATCAATAAGGCATTGATGTTATTATTATTACATATCAAAAATAACTAAGAAAAACTATAATTCAAACATTATACTCAAACAATTTAGTTCTAACCGACCAATAATGTTTCTTTATTGTATATAATAAAGAAACGTTTGTAGTCAACAAGTCTTTGTATACAACAACTATGGAGTTTGTATACAGTAAAGAATAATAAAAATATATATACATATGACGAATTTATAATTTACATGAGTTGGATTTAGCAAAGATGTAAGTTTGCAAGAAGGATTTGTCGATCTCCTTTTGTTTGGCTACTTTTCTTTCACATTTGTTTTGGGTATTTAGATCTCAAATGAGGAAGAAAGAACAACAACGTATCTGGTATAGAAGTAAATCACCGTCCGTAGTTTAGTTCTGCGGACGGTGATTTACCTTAAAACACCGATGTTTGAAGATTAATTGGGAATATACTCAGTGTTCGCGGTTTATATTTGCGAACGGGTGATATAAGCAAAACGTCGTCGTGTTAATGATATTAGCAGCTTGCATACATAACGTCCACAGTTTAGTTCTGCGAACGAAGGAAGCATATTTTGGACAATTTTTTTGTAAACTGCGGGCTCCTCCCATATTAAACTGCAGATGGAACTTTCTCCTTACCATTCGATGGACGGATGGAAGACTGATATATGTGGTAAAGATAACCTTTGTAATTCTGTAAATAAGCACACCTAGAGGGGTTTGAATAGATGTAACTACCCAAATCTGATTTACAATGGTTAATTTTTAAATATCCCAGTTACAGCTTATAATCGGACAGGTTAACCATGTCTGTTTTAGTATATGTTATTCGTCTGTTATAATCGGACAGATAATCCTTGTCTGTTTTAGTATATCTTCAAACACGAACTGAAACTAAATATGCAGAATGCAAATTTGAATCAAAGAAAAGGCAGAAAGTAAATCACACCAATATTTTTACGTAGTTCAGCCTCTATCCTCTAATTTACTGGCCTAATCCACGTCCAATACCAAACAGTATCGGAGACTTACTTTATTAAATTAATATTCAAATGATTACACAAAAAAACTCCTTGTACAATGAAGATCGATTCTAACTTGGACACCTCTGTCCTCTTGCACCTCTACAACTTCTCTCACCATTGAGATCTTGATACTTCCGTTGTACATACTAACTTTTACAAAGATCCCCAAGTCAACCTAGACGTGTACTTGGTTACAAAAGATGTGATATGAAGATTACAACGAGTTTCCAGTTAACAAGAATTTAAGAACAAAACTGGAATTTAGAATTGTAGAAAGCTTTTCAAAATGTGTTCAGTAGTTAATTTCAGCTTCCAATGTTGTACTTCTTTTGTTGTGCAAACTGCATATATATATATATATATAGAATAGGATGGCAACGACTAATTCCAACAGTTAGCAAGAATAGCTCCATGAATATCAGTAATATCAACCATCTGTTATATCTAACGGATATAATTATATTAAAGGAGTCAAAGAGATATCCAAATATAAGGCTGTTAGAGTCGTTACGCTAATCACCTTTAATAGCTGAAACATGTTACCTCAAAAAAAAAAACTACACAAATTTCTTAGCTTGAACAACTCCTTGAAAATCTCTAATCCACATTTGAATTGGTTTCATAGCTTAAACAGACCAATTTAGCAACTAATAAAGTATATATATTAAAAAGATATTTTCCGGCTATATTAATTCCATTTAAACCAAACTGTTTTAAAAGTATATATTAGAGAAGATATTACCAGCAATAAACGGAAACCAAGTTGGTGTAAAACTCTTTGGACCAAAAAAAACAATTTATCCAAACTAACTATATCATCATTTATTCAATTGGTCCAAAATAAAATCACTGCATTCCAACATATTTAACTATCTCAAATTCAATTCAGCCCATTTAATAACTCATATACTTATGCATATTGTCATCATTAAAATTATAAAAATATAAAACTAACAATTTTAACTTTATCCTTACAACATTAACTATTAATCAGTCTCTATATATATATATATATATATATATATATATATATATATATATATAAAAGCTGATCGAGTCCAGGACTCGGAGGATTTTTTAAAATCCGGACCTTTTTTTTTTGTTTTTTTTAAAACAACTAAAAAATAGAGTTTTATATTTTATGGAACTGAAATTTTTTTCATAATACAGTGTTTTGGACGTGATTTAAATAAAATCTCAGTTCCATAAAATATTAAACTTTTTTTTCTAGTTGTTTTAAAAAAATAGCAAAAAAAAACGTCCGCATTTTAACAAAATGCAGCAGTCCGGACCTGATCCGCTCCCTATATATATATATATATATATATATATATATATATATATATAATCATATTTTTCCAATATCATACTAGATTTTTTGGGCAAAAGTTTGAAATTTGTCGCTATTTGTGACAATTCTAATATTTGTCACTTAATATTTGTCAACGGCTATTTTTCTAATATTTGTGACATGTTTTTAACACTTGTTCCCTTTTTTCTTGCAAGCAGTTACGGTTCGAATTTGTTGGGGATCACACAACCTAACCAAAAACTTGCAAGTCTTCGTGTTATTATTACACTTCTTAATAAATTAGTATTAAACGGTATATACTTTTAAATAAAGCAAGTATCATAATTTTTGTAGTTATCCTTAAATCTAGCTATATTATTAGCTATGAACATGTAATGAAGAATATAAATTAATAATACAGATATTTTCACATTCAAGATGGCAACAGAGAATGAAGCCCCCCCTCCCACCCCCCCCACACCCAATTTGTATTTGTATATATCAAAATATATTACGGATTTATTCACTATAACAAGTTAAATTTATCTCATAACAATGCTTTAGAGGATCAACTATAAACATCAGTGTAAGAGTATTATACACAATTTTCTACATGATTTTTACTGTAGTAACAAAGATTTAATAGGGTTACCAAGAACACTAATCGACTAGATATGAGAAATAAAGTCAAGTACAATAAACTCTACCTACCTATAATAGAATGCAAATGGCATATAGTTCTTGTACCATGATTCGGAACGATAGAACCGGCTACGCAGAGCGCAAGGCAATAAGAGTTCTCTATTAACCCTAATAATCTCATAGGGTGCAGCGTTCTTTCAAGACCTGCCTGGCAAGATCAAATGCCCCACTATTTTTGTAGATAAGGTGCAAATTGTAAGCTGCTTCTCGCTTAACGTTGCAGTACCCTGACTTTTGATTAACTGTCAGATCTGGCTCGTCATAAGGAAGTTTTGGAATGGGAAAATCTTTTTCACGAGTATTAAGAACATTCTCATAATATGAAGCTGCAAGAGAAACAAGGCCAACATGATGAAATGCCCGGGCTATGTTATACATGGCTTCCTGGCTATTGCCACAAAGCTTCATGTTGTTGTAAAGAAATGCTAAGCCTTGTGCTAGACACTGGTGCTTGTTCTGGAGTCTTGCATCAAGAACTAAGTTAACTAGTGCAGTGCCTACGCATAAATTGATCAAAGGGCTGTCGTGGAGAAGTTTATAAGCTTCTAGGTATTCTCTTGCGGCGGCTTGATGCTGTCCAATCAAAGAGAATTGATGCCCAGAAATAATTATGGCTGGCACACAGTCTTTATGCATGTTTCGTACTCTCTGCAATACTAATCTAGAATGCCTTGTGTGATGAATCTTAAATCTGGATATTACCTTGTAAAAATAATTCCAGGCAGCCATGCTGTAAGAATGCTGCTGAACAATGTCGCATACAATTTCATACCCACATTTCGGATTCATGGTTTTGTATGCCATTTGAGCCCCTAGTGTTTTGAGCTCATCCTTCTTCACAGAGGACATTTTGTTGGAAGCAAGTCGCAGCGTTAATTTAATTATATCTAATGCTTCTTCATATCTTCGCAAGGATGCCAAACCATTGCATAGATCTATGATAAGCTGATGATGCCCCTCATGTTTTAGTAGTTGAGGCATTGGAGGCTTTCTTGATGTCTGCCTTGGCGGCTCATCATCTGAATCTTCACTCTGCCAATCAAAACCAGTGGCCAATGCCTTTGCTTTAATTTCTTCCTTCATAGTTGACTTCTTCCGAAGCAGCTTTTTAGCTCGAGAAGCTTTAACAAGTCTGAAGCTCTAGCCGTTGGTCTAAATCCATGGAAAACATTGTCAGTCGAAAGACCATCCAGCACTTTTGCTCTTTCAACAAGAACATTTGTTGAGAGCTTTTTCTTTGCATTAAACTTCTTGTTAGTAGTTTCAATTACCAATGACTGGTGAATCAAGGGAAAGATCACATCAACAAATTCGCCGACCATATTTTTAGCTCGATAAATGTTGGCAAGCTTCAGTTTGATTTCCTCATTGAGCCACCAAAATTTAGATTGATTGCAACTTGTGTCCAGCATTAACTCTGAATAATTTGGAGAAAGTATGGCAATGGCTTCATATTCTTTCTGTTCTTCAAGAAGAAGGGAAGCTAAAGTCATGCGAGCATTAACAGCGTCATCAAGTGAATTCAAAGCTTTATAGAAAAAATGAATTGCTTGTTTCCTGTCCTTCAAGCATAAATAACACTGAGCAATTTTTAGATGCAAATTTCCATTATCATGTAATAGATTTCTTTCCAGCATTAAATAATAGGCCAATGCTGATTCATAGTGCTCAAGACTCTTAAATGAGTCTGCGATATCAGTAATCAGATCAGCATGTTTAAAAACATTCTCAAACTGGAAAGCCCCAAAAAGAACCTCTGTCTTGTCCATATTTCCAAGGTGGAGGAGACAAATTCCTGCTTTAGTTGTTAGATGAAGTGGCAATTCCCTCCCAGAACAATAAACTGAGTGTGCAAGCTCAATATATTCCAGAGCTTTGACATATTCATTACTTTTCATGCATATGGTTGCAAGCAGATCAACAACGCTTAAATCAGTTTCAGTTGGTTGATGTTTAATATAGGACTCCAAGATATCAATAGACCGTTGCACCTTACCACAAGCTTGATACAACTTTGCAGCTGTCTTGTGTGCTTCAACATTATCAGGCCAAAGCTGTGATATTTCATCATATGATTTAGCAGCTTTCTCATGATTCCCAAGCTCAATGTAAAGTGATGCACGATGAAATCTAAGTTCAATATCTTCAGGATCTGCCATTATAGCTTTACAAAGGCAGTATCTCGCCTGAGAAGTGTTTCCTTGCTCCAATGACCATGAAAAAAGCAACTTCCATAAAGATGAATCCTTAGGCTTCATTACTGCAGCAAGCATGTAGAAGCTCACTGATTTTTGCTTCTCACCAACTTCCCCATATACAAGGCCTAGTGTATGATATGTATCGACCAAATTAGGAGCAAGCCGAATGACTTCATTTAGCACATTTATCACCTCTTCATAACGCCCGCTTGCATAATGAATAGTGCCCTCACCTAGCATTCGTGTTATTTCAGGGGTAACTCTATTTCTAGATCCCTTTGGTCTTCCTTTTTTCTTTTGCTTTCTCCTTGATTTTTGCCAATTACCATAAATCATGGCTTCCATTAATTCTTCGAAGCTAGTTCCAAAAACATCCCCCTGCCTGGACTTCTTTGTTGGCTCTTTGTTCTTGGTATCTTCAATGGCTTTTCGCTTTCTTTCAGCAAGAGATTCATACTCGAGGTGTTTAAATCGCTCATATGGTTGAGCTCCAAAAGCATCATCCTCTGTAAAATCAAGAGGATTCATATTACCTTCAAATCTCAGAGCAAACTCCTCCTCGTCACTATGATCATCTCCATCTTCTCCTACCTCTTCTTCTTTATGGGCATCTATCTCCATCTCACTTTCAGCACCTGCAGCTAACTCAGAGAGATGAGCATCTTCAAAAGTACTATTTCTATTAACTCCCTTCTCCATCGGCATGTAGAACATTATGTATAGACCCTGTATGGAAATCTACCAACAAGAAGTAAACTGAGAGGAAGAACCCCTCCTTGATCTAACCCTTATTTAAATTCAGCTAAAGGAGTTGCCTATGCTCTAGAAGATTGAAACCAACAACCTTGAACCTGTAGAACTTTCATGTTTGGTGCGGCAAGCAATTTTTCTGGGTTTTAATATGAATGAAAAATGGATGGTCCACCAAACTTTGATAAAAGAAGAAGGCCCATTAAACTAACTCGTGTTTAGTAGTAGAATGCTTTCAAACAGAGAACTTCAATACACAAATCCTGAAACGCATATTGGATTCCAACTAATAATGTGTAAGAAGACAATATGAATGCCATGCAAGCATAAAAATCATCTGCTGTTAAGTACAGATTTGTATACAAGTCTTACATGGTTTTCCACATGAACCCTAGAGGACTCATGCTCTGCTTTGTAGCTGACGTGATGTACAAACTCTTTTTTTCTGTACATATTTTGATTTCAGTTCGCTTATAACTCAAAATGCATGCAGATCTAAATATTTTCAATATGACAATGAATAGTAGTAGTCATCTGAATAACATAATGCTAAATGGTTTGTCTTACAAATTAGGAAAATAATAAATTACGAAAAGTAGAAAAGTTGCAATAATAGCAGCCCTAGCATTAAAAGGACATATTTATTCGAGTGAGTCATAAGGATAATCCTATATTAATTTAAAAAATAAAAAAAACAATTTAGATAAAGATAAAGGTGCATTGTTGTAAACGAATCATAAAAATTACATCATCGCATCCTGGTTCAGTGTGGAAGTCTGATATTCTACACACTTCAGAGGAATTTGAGGAGCAGAATACATGAATGAGGAAATCTGTATTGTGCAAAAGGAAAGAGGAAGGATGCATATAATAAACTGAAAATTTTTACATTACTTTAAGGGTCTGTTAGGGAATGACATATTTTAAAATGACTTATAAGTTAAATTTAAAATGACTTATAAGTCATTTTAAGTTGTCTTATAAATAAAAGTGTTTGACACTTTTTACTTATAAATCAAAAATTAAGTTCAAACAAGTTGTAAAAGTGCTTGACTAAAACGAATTACAAGTTAAAATTAGTTGTAACGATTAGTAAAATAAGGGCAAAAGATTATTTACATTATAAGTCGAGTCTACTTATTTTAAAATGACTTATAAGTCAATTTTTGAGAAGTAAGACCTTGTTACTCCTCAAAATCTACTTCTAAGTCAAATTATATAAAAAACTATTTATAAGTCGGTTGACCAACAAATAATTTACTCATCAACAGGCCCTAAATATCTAAACATATCAATACTTCAATATAAATATTTACAGAAGTAATTGTTATGCTGGACATCATTCTAAACGCCAAAAATATATAAAACAAATGCATAAAAAGAAAGAAAAAGTCAGTTTACTTTCTCTTGGGATATTTAAATTTATTGGGAAAAATCTCCCAAAATTATCTCGTTCACTATAACACACAGGATATATTCAGAACACAACACGATTTATACATTATATCAGATCAAAAGGCAATTTACGAGAAGGGAGAACAATGAATTTAAGAAATTAGGTGATCATATATGAAGAAATTGGGTTTACTCCACAATTAACATTTATATAAGCATAAAATATAATCTATGTTTAGAGATTGAGAAATTACCTTATCCGGCAAGTGTATTATCATCCGCGAGAGTGAGATTTTAAGGGTTTTTCCAGGGTTTTCGCTATTTGGATTTGTGTGTACTAGGAAGAAAAACAGTTGCGCGTCTAAGTTTTCAATCCTACGACGTCGTCTAATTATACTCGAAGAAAATAGGAACATTCGTGCTGCCGCTGTCCAAAGTCAATGACATACTATGCAATATTTCATAAATCTGAATAGTAAGTTTTCAATTATAGTCTTCCCTCGTATTTATAATGGTAAAAGAAACTCTAATCTATAAGAAAATAACAAATTAATTTGGAACTGAAAAGTTAGCTAATAGCTTCCTAATTATAATAGAATTGAAAAATTTATTAAAATTACTAATTAATAATTAAAACGGCAAAACTAATAATTTGATTATTGTAGATGGTATGTTTTATTTAATGTACTACTGAATTTTTAATTTTTTAAATTATACCATTGAATTAAAAAAAATATGTAATCAACTCATTCCGTCAAATTTATTTAACAGCCGTTTAAATTGGTCTTGTATTTTCCAACGTGGCAGGAAAAAGAAAAAAAAACAAGCATTTTCTCTCTTTCACAATAATCTTTCTTTTTCTTTTTTTCTTTTTCTTTTTTCCTGTTCTTCCTTCTCTCTCTCTCTCTATCTTTTCTTCTCCGACTCACAAATTGGGTCTTCAACTTGTATCCCTCTCTCTTCCTCCTCCTCTCTCTCTATATTTTATCCCTCTATCTTTACATGTATACACATCTCTATCAACACCATTATCATGCCCACCTTCAGATCTACACATTTGCACCAATATTTTCTATATACGTTATGAAATTGGTTTCTCTTTCTTTTAAATCTGTTTTGATTTATTTTAAATGCATTTAATAGAGTTTTCTGGTGTTTTTGCTGGTGTTTATCATCAGAAATCATATATATTTCTTCAATTTAAAATCTGGTTTATGTTTGATTTGTTGGAGTGGTGTTGGATCTTGTTTGAAGGAGTCTGAATTTGGATTTGAATATGGGTAGTCGTCAGATTCTGGAGTTGGGTTATTATGCGGGTGATGGTTGTTTCTTGTATTGCTGATCTGATCTAGTTTGCCGACAAATATTTTGCTGGTTGTGGGCAGCGCGTGGGGTCCCTGTCATGACTGGTTGGTTGTTTTTACTCAGCAGATCCTTAATCCAAAATACTCAACAATGGCGACAAATATGCTTTTTTACAAACACCTCTCTACTTCGAAAATTGTTGATTTGAGTTTAGAAAATGGTAATATGTTTAAATTCTCTATTGTTATAAAAAAAATTTGCCATTGAAGATGGATATTGTTTTAGTAGTTGAGTAATTATTGTACTTGAATACTATAAAGTTTGATTATTATTTTTGTTTTAATTTTGTTACCACTACTGCAATTATAAATTAAATTAATCCAGATTTTGTAAAATGGATCAGCGCTCCATAACTTCTGGCGTCTTCGGTTGTTCTAGTTAATTGGATACTGATAAACAAAAATTATTTGGGAACTACTGAATTAAAGTGACGCCATTATTTCTTTATTAATTCACATTTTAAATTCATTTTATAAGACCAAGTCAAATGTTGCTTGCCACGTCATTTTTACATTGTTTTTCTTATTTTTTTTGTACTTTCCACGTAAGAAAATATTTAAATCAATTTAAAATCTGTCCAAATTTATTAACAGAATGACCTAATTTTAAAATAGTAATTAGTTGAATGGGGTAATTTAAAAAATTAAAAGTTTAATGGTGTATTAAGTAAAACGTGCCAACTATAGTGGTCAGATCATTAGTTTTGCCTTATTAAAACTACCCCTGACTACTAATTAATAAATAAAAATACATCAAATATTTAAATTTTTCATAAATACAAAAAAAAATTATATCGAATTTTGACAGATAACTCTTCTCATGTCATTCTTCCCCTTTTTTTGGAAAAAATTCGACATCGGATTTTAAAATGAAGTAATATCAAGCCCCAACCGTTAGACATTCGCAATCTTCTTTGTATCATATAGTCACGATGGTACTTCTCAAAGAAAAATTTTGGAAATAATTTTGAAGTAATCAAAGCATTTGTATTAACCTGTACTTGCAACAATTGATTGGGAAAAATAAAATCAAAAAATTTCAAGTTGTCGAACATTGGATTTTGAACAATCTCATGATTAATCTCAACTTCTACGGTATTCATATCCTTATGTCGCGATGACTCCAAATCATGATCATCCTCGATCACTAAACTTGATTCGTCATTAACTATAACCTCATCCTCAACTTCTTCATTTGTGTCTTCCACACTCTCTATTATAAAGAACAAATCACATGGCTGAGAAGTAGGATTGATGGCGCTACAACTTTCTTTAAGATTTTCCCTGCTGACTATAATATTCTTGCAACACCTTCTAACTTCATTAAAAAGGAAATATTGTTTTGACGCAATTCTCTAGCTCTTCTTTTCTCAACTAGACACATATGTTTCAATCTGGCAAGTCTATGATGTGTTTCTTCTAATTCCTCCAAAAGATCATCATATTGGAGCAACAAGTTTTTACGATTACGAACATAAATCTCACAATCTAACCAATCACATTCACTCTTAAGAAAGTCAATATAATCCCATAATTGTTCAATTCTCGCCTTTGTAGCTTTAGACATCGTCAATATCAAGATTAAGGGACTTTTTCCAAAGTAAATCTCCAAGGACTCTTAAGTTTAGAACAATAGGAGCACAAAACAAAGATTTTCAAACTTAAGGATCTCAAATTGAAGAAATAGCTAAACTAGAGAAATCAAATCGTAATTTTTTCAAAGTAACCAATCATAGATGTTTATTTTCGTTCTTGCTGCCGCATAAGTTCGGATGGCAAGCCGCGAGATAATTTTTTTTTCCAATGGCAGAGACAACTTCTTTAGTAGTTTTTTTTTCAAACAGAAAATTAAAAGATAGATTTGACTGTCCCCACGATGAACGAACAGTTTCTTGCAATCTGTGGCTAAGCAGCTTCGATCGACATCATTCTCCTTCACACTGACATAGGAGATTGTAAGTGGTTAAGAGACTAAACAACTCTTACTCCACTCTTCTACTCAACCAGTAGGATATGAACTAAGGATATAGGTCCAGCAGACCATTTTACAACTGAAACACTGAGGTTCCTTCAAGTCACAAAGTCTCGACAATTCGGTCACTAAGAGCAAGATCTTTTGACCACAATTCGAACACCAAGACCAGGATCCAACGAACCCAATGTAGTCACTAAGACCAGGATCCAATTACCCTAATTTAGTCACTTAGACCAAGATCCTCTAACTTTTCTTCCTTTTTATTGAAATATGTTGGAGGTGCTTCTAAGATCGCTAGTATGCTCTTCATCTTATGGTACTTAGCGACATTGTTGATCATCTCCTTGATACTTGCTGAACTTTTTTGTAGAAGCTGGAACTCTTCTGATTATCGTAGCTCCTCGTGATCATGGTTGATGAGTTGTTAAGTTATTCAATTAAGCTCTTTATCATATGTGTTTAGCAGCCTTAAACACTTTTTGGATTCTAGACTTCTGCTCTGCATCTTCAGCTAGTTGGCTCTAAGTGTTCCAGGTGAAACGTAAAGTGGTACTTGAGAATTACTGTGAGATCCCGAATTTTATGAAATAAAAGTATTCAATTTTTCTATTTTGGTAAATAGTTAAATTGATAAAAGTTTAAAGTTAAGGGTCATATTTGAAAAATTTTCAAAGTAAGCAAGTTGTCATAAAATAACCGGTGGTAAAAGTACAGTAATACCCGTGGTTGTATAGTAGCACATGTGAGACCCCATATTTTATGAATAAATATTTAATTATCTCAAAAAAAAAATTTTAATTTGAGATAATGTTATAGTTGTGGGTAATATTTATAAATTTTGTAAAGTATGCAAGTTGTCATATTATATTCAATTGGCCGGGGAATATTCTTTGTGTTGGGGAATATTCGATTTATCAGCACAATCATTAGTGGACCCCTAACGAAATTATTGTCGAATCGAGAAAGCGACAAAAATATTTTTATGAAAATAACGGTGGAAGTTTTACCGGTTGATCTTGTTGAACTACTAGGTAGTAAAAAGTACGAAGAATACTCGTGGTTGCATAGTAAGCACGGTATTGATTATTGATGTTTATGTGAGAAGTCACTCGGTTTTGTTCAATTATTTCTCTGATAGTTCTTTGCGTAGTATCTCACATTATTTGATTCAATTATTGTTGATTTATAAGTTTTGTTTTATTAGTATTATTAACGTAATAAAAGCGAAACATCTTTTATATAAAAAATGAATACTTTTATAAAGTTATTCGTTTTATTAGATAATAATTAGATTATATTATATTTTATTATGCATAGTGTCAGATAGTGCTCGCATAGTGTTTGCAGATAGTAAAAATCTTTTATATAAAATAGAATATATTATATTTTATTTAAAAGATTTTGCTTTAAATATGGACCGTCAGATTAAAGTAAATCAATCTGGACCGTTCATAAATTAGTTACTATGCAATCCATTCTTCTATAAATAGAAGCTCATTCCTTCATTTTTTTCTTACGAATTCACTGAAACTCTAGAGAGATAAACTGTAAGAGAGAAAGAAGAAAAATATTCTGCTACTTCCCTACTCTTATATTCAGTTTCTTTTACGGTAAGGGGTGTTATTCTTTTTTATTCATGAAGAGAACTGTTGATATTCTATTTCTTATTATTCATTTGGAATAACTCAGATATCTGTGAGCTACCCTATACTTGGTGACATTCTTCTATTATTACATCTTTATTATTCATTTGGAATATCACATGCGCAGTGTGTTTTACGAACACAGATTCCGGTTCTTTTACTATTCCGTCTTTATTATTACTGTTGGAATATCTTATTCGTGTGTTTTTACTTTGGACTGGGGTTCCGTCTTTACTATTTCGTCTTTATTATTACATTTGGAATATCTTGTCACGTGTGTTTTACGGGACTGGTTAAAATCTTTATTATTACTCGTTGGAATATCACATGCGTGTGTTTTTACAGGACTGGTTAAAATCTTTATTATTACATTGGAATAACTCGCATACATGTGAAGTACCGCATGCATGGTGATTTCATTGTTATTCCATTATTTATTATTACATTGGAACATCACATCGCCGGTGCGATTTACGCTTTGACCGGTTAAGTTATTATTTATTATTCTGTTGGAATAACTTTGTCTATCACAATCAATCGCATGCGTGGTGATTTCTTTTGTTATTCCATTCTTTATTATACTCAGTTGGTTAAAGTTTTGACTTCTATACTCCATGAAATTAGTGGAATATCCTTGATATTTGCGCTTCATCCAGTATCTTTTCATGGAAATATTCTTCTAAGCATTCTTGAATTTTACTCTACAAAGCAGTATCATGTTGACAATTTGGACATTATTGGTTCTTGGATAAATTAATTCTTGAACTTGTTTTGTTGAATTAATATGTCATTGTCGTCATCCTCATATTTTATATTATGTTGAAAGTCATACATGACACATGAGTGCATAGATGGACTTGGTATGATTATGACTGAGGATTATTCGGTATAATCATAATAGTAATATTACAAATGATGTGGTAAAAGTCCTCGTTGGCCCGTAGTGCATTGATGGGACAGTTTTGGTATGATTATGGCTATGGATTCTCTTGACCGAGGAGCAAAGATGAATTATTTTATGGAATGATCGGAATAGTTGATGAAAACACGATTATCTTTAGCAGTAGTGCATGGATAATTCGTGGTCGTAATATCTTAAAGAATATCCTTGGCACGTAGTGCGGGGATGATTTAATGATGTGGATTATTTATTGAGCTGAGTCTCAACGATAAAAGTGATGAAAAACTTTTAAATCATTAAAGATAGTAGATTTTATTCTCTACTTGACTCTCTTAATGGATTGCATGTTTAAATTGCAGATTAAACTTGATGTCTATTGTATTTTATCGGTTTAACACTTTGTTGAAGGCTAACGATAATTTATTACGCATTATCTTAGTCATAATATTATTTCTTTTGGGCTAGTTGAGCTCACCCTTTCTTTCTTTATTCTCTTCAGAAATGAGAAGCGTAAAGTTGGACGGAGCCGAGTCGGGGAGCGGGTGATGGTCCTAGATGGTGTATTAGTAGTCCTCACTATTACATTAAATAGTGTGACAATAAATGTAATGAGGACTTATTCGAGAGGGATATTGTGCAGAAGACGGTGATTTGTATTAAAACTCACAATATATGTTTTGTCGTATTTTACACCATCATTGTATTATTAGTTTGTATTTGAATTTTGTATCATGTATTTGGCGACTCAAGATGGGTGATGTATACCTATTTTGGGGGCGTCACAGCACACAATATTGATTATTGATGCTTATGTGAGAAGTCACTCAGTTATACTCAATTATTGCTACAATAATTGCTGCATTATATCTCTCATATTATTGATTCAATTATTGTCACAATATCATCTGCATAATATTTTATATATTATTAAATCAATAATTGAGACTACAAAGTTATTCATATTATTATTTACAATATTGACAATGTCAGAAGTTCATCGATGAGAGGTTTGGTCACCTAATCGCACGCATAATAAGGAGAAATCCTTATCGAAAGCCCCCTCGTTCACGAGGAGCGACCGGTTATTAAATATTGTGAATTATAATAATAATGAATAAATGTTATTAAAAATTAAATTTGAGTTCGGAGTTGAATTTGGAGACGCGGACGTGATATTTGAGTCCGGAACGATAAAATTAGTACAAATAGACTATAAACACAAAATTTACCGGGGTTGACTTTTTGGTCAAAAAGTCAACAGTTGACTTTTTCAGAAAAAGTAAAACTTTGAAATTTCAAAAATAAATTTTTGATAAAAATAGTTCCATTGTGTTGGGATTATTAGTGTTAGTGGAAATCGACATTTATTTCGATATTAATTGATGTCTGGAAGTAATATTGACCAATCGGGTAATTAACCAGATCAATGAGCATTTAATTGTTATTATTTCACATGATTATAACGATTTGTTCACATGTGTGTACTATTGATTCACATTCTTGTACTATTAGGGGAGGTGGTGCAAGATTGATAATACTTGCATGATTAAGTTAAAAATGGAGGTATAAATGGAGGTATTATACTGTAATTCATATTTTCACATGATTATAACTATTGATTCACATGATTGAACTATTGATTCACATTATTTACTATTAGGGGAGGTGGTGCAAGTTTGATAATACTTGCAGGACTAAATTAAAAATGAAGAAAAAGAGGGAGGTATTATACTGTAATATTTCGAGCCCCAAAATATGCAATTATTGAAACTATATTTTTCTATAAATAGAAGCTCATTCTTCCTTCATTTCTCACCAATTCACTAAAGCTATAGAGCAATTGTTATAGAGAGAAATTATAGAGAGAAAGAAGAAGAGAAGTATGCTACCTCACTATTCCAGTATCCAATTTTTTTTTTTAGGTAAGGGATATTAATATTATAGTAAGGGGTATTATTTCTTTCGTATTCATGAAGAGAGCTTCTGTTATTCCATTCTTTATTATTCTGTTGGAATATCACATCATGCGGTTTCGTACGATGACACGGTTCCATTCTTTATTATTTTGTTGGAATATCATGCGTATGCATGCCATTTTGCGTGACACAGTTCCATTCTTTATTATACATTGGAATATCCATGCATGCGGTTTCTGGCATGACACAGTTCCATTCTTTATTATTACATTGAGAATAACATGCATGCGATCTATCGCATGCATGGTGAATTCTTACGTTATTCCATTCTTTATTATTACATTGGAATAACACATCATGTGGATAATCGCATGCATGGTGAATGATCCTTTTTATTCATATGAATAGTATTTTCATTCAAAAGGGTTTACTGTCGAGGCGGTTTCATAATTTTTTCGACCCTCATAAATTCAGAAAAAATTTGAAATGATAATTTGATGAGTTTTCTAGATTGTGTCCAAAAATGGAAATTTTTGGATGTATAGATTAAGAGTTATGGATTTTATGGGAAAAAACTATTTTAAAAGTAAACCCTTATAACTCTTTGTGGTTAACTCAAAATTAGTGAAATTTGTATTGGGAGTACATGTATATAACAGAGAGTATATACCTGTAAATTTTGAATTTTTGGACAAAAGTACAATTTATGATAAATGTCTAAATATTCGCCAGTTTTGGCCATATGAAAAATAGTAAATGAATTTTAAAAATTCCGAGAATAATATATGTTCAATATGGGACTATATTCTACCAAATTCCAGAAAAGAAATATTTTTGGGACTGATTTGATATTTTTCATGAAAATGAACTAGTTATGAGTAAATAAATTAAATATGTTATGTGAAGTAACAAAATTGAAAAATAGGATTTTATAGCTTGGGAATCCTATATAGGGTATATACAGATTTTTTATGAGGGCTTTGATCATTGGTGATGAAATCTTATGAGTATGGCATTTTTGAATGATTAAATGTATTATTTGATAAAGTGTAAACAATTGAAATAAATTGTTTATATGTTTAAGAAGTGATTAAAATATTTTTATAATATTAATAATATTAGATTATGAGTTTATTAAGTGATTGATAATATTTGGATAAATTTAAAGTCTTTAATATTTATCATTGTTTTCGTTTGATTAATGCTTATATCATTGTCATCATCCGCATGCTTATATCTTGGTCGTAGTGCAAAGATGAAATTATTAGTATGATTATGAGCAGAAATTGTGATTTGGTATAACCATGATTTTTAATGTTTCAGGTAAAGACATGTGATGAAAAATATCTTCGTCCTGGGTGCGAAGAGGAAGTTAGAATCAGAATTATGATTATGAGTTATTCATATGATTGTGGACAGGAATTGTTGATTGATGTTACAGGGATAAAACATTATTGGTGGACTTTTAACATGGAGAAGATAATAGACCTTATGGTCTATTTGACTCTTCTTATGGATTGCTCATTCCGCTGCAACTATGGTTGAAAAGTTTATCATCTGCCATATGTTCTAAATATCTGATTTATTACTGATGAAGGCTATTGATAATTTAATTATCTTTAGTCAAGATATTCTTTACTGAGCTAGTTGTGCTCACCATTTTGCTTCATAATTCCTTTCAGGTAATAAGAGTGTTGCCGAGTCGAGCAGGGATAATAGGGGAATAGAACGGTGGTCTATAGCTGTTGAGGTTCTCCCTAAATAGTATGAAAATAATTTTATTGAGAACTTTAGATAAGTGTGTTGTATTGTATACGTCATTTGATATTTAATTTTGGTGAACCGAATAGGGTGAGGTGAACCCAACTTTGGAAGGGTGTTTTGCCACTATCATACAAAATGTCTAATGACATACAATCTTGTGTTATCATAAGACAGGGTTGTGCACGTCCACTTTCTTGCGAGTATATCTACGAGCACTACTATATGATCTTGGAGTTTATTTGAAATATAATTTTCACTTGGAGACGAGTGGAGATAGTTATATGTCAAAGAAGACTCACCATTGGAAAGAAGAGCGATAGTAATCTTCTCATTTTTCTTTGGGGTCTATTAGATTGACGAGGATAATTCGTGGACATATGGTATCTATCATAACCTAGGCAGCGTGGCCTCCCATGTACGAAGGTTTCCTTGAGCACTTCCCAAAGATTTTAATTTCTAAAACTGTTTTGACTGTACTTTTATGTAAAGTACCATTGTAAGGTTGTAGTTGAGGCACCATGAGAGTTACATACATTTGTATTAAAACTCACAGTTTAACTGTGGTCGTATTCTGTACGATAGTTCAACAGTTGTATAAATGAAGTTTGTATTTGATTTTTATAGTGTGATATCTAGCGACTCAGAATGGGTCGTGTGGACCTATTTTGGGGGTGTCACAATTACCTTCTGATATGTCACTCTCATGTTACCAACATCAACTGTATGGCTTCTTCATTCTCACGCTTTCAGTATTGCCATCTCCATTATCTTAGCTCTTCAGTTCTAAATCTTTAGCTCTCTGGCTCTTTTCTCTTTGTCTTTGGGTCTGCGGCTTTAACTTTTCCATATACTCATCAGCTTCTTGGAGTCTGATGAGGTACTACCAAGATTTTATTTAATCTCATTCTCTGTTATATTTGGTAATCTTGAACATTTCTTTGCTCATAGAGTGGACCTTACCCTACGTTTTCTTTTATTCAACTCTATGTTCATCTCTAATGATGATCCTTTTTTTGGATTGACGTCCAGTGCTCATCATCATGTTTTTTCTTTCAAATGATAGTTCCTTTTATAGCTCATTTGAAATCTTCCTATTGAGAAGTGTCCCTTGGAGCATTTAATGATCAGATACTTTGATATCTCTGACGTTGACTTTTTGGAGCTTTGTGTCAACATACTTTCTGACTTAGGACTTGTCACATCAATCAGCATCTTTACTTACTTTTCTGACACTATACTTTTGGCCAACTAACTAGTGGACACACCTTTGATTTCTCCCAGGGATATTGTTTGATAACTTGAGATCTTCTTTTTGTAACGTTCCATTTGTCAGTCCTCTTGTCAGACCTAACTTGACTCTACGATCTGTTGTCCCAATAATCGTAGGAACGTTTAGCTTTACGTTGAACTTTTTATCCTTTTGTCTGTTGATAGCAGAGTGATGGAATTCGTAGACTTGTGCTCTATATTATCACTGCTACTACGACTTTAGCTTCTGTTCTTCTTTCTGATTGCTTTATGATGCTTGGACTTGATGTGCAGACTCTTCTTCATTCTCTTAATACTTTAGCTGCTCTACGAAGTTGAAAACAGCTTCCTGAATTAGCTGTTTCTTTTTGCTTTCAAGTACCAGCCGCAGTTCTATGAGATTCTGATTTTTCTGCGATCTATTATGAGCTTAATTTATGATCATGCAGAATACCATTGAAATGTGACCTTTATAAATTTCTTTTGGAGATCTCTTTTGGTAAGAATTATACTCAAATAACATCAAAAATAAATTCTTTTGTTATATAATTCTTTTTGAGTAATCTTCATTTTATATCAATGGCACAAGATAAGCTCGGTTGTGA
Source organism: Panax quinquefolius (assembly GCA_020205615.1). Taxonomy (NCBI): domain Eukaryota; kingdom Viridiplantae; phylum Streptophyta; class Magnoliopsida; order Apiales; family Araliaceae; genus Panax; species Panax quinquefolius. The sequence goes on from CM035156.1 coordinate 170,160,663, forward strand.
CGCCCCCAAAATAGGTATACATCACCCATCTTGAGTCGCCAAATACATGATACAAAATTCAAATACAAACTAATAATACAGCAGTCGTGTAAAATACGACAAAACATATGCTGTGAGTTTTAATACAAATACTGTCTTCTAGACAATATCCCCTCTCAGAATAAGTCCTCATTACATTTATTGTCACACTATTTAACAGAATAGTGAGGACTACTAATACACCATCTAGGACCATCACTCCGCTCCCCAGGCTCGTCCCATTCGTTCTCATTTCACGAAGAGAGCGGTGAAAGAAAAGGTGAGCTCAACTAGCCCAATAAGAAATATTATGACTAAGATAATGCGAGAATAAATTATCGTTAGCCTTCAATGATGTTAAAGCGATAAAATACAATAGACATCAAGTTTAACTGTAGCGGAACATGCAATCCATTAAGAGAGTCAAGTAGAGAATAAAATCTACTATCTTTAATGATTTAAAAAGTTTTTCATCACTTTTATCGTTGAGACTCAGCTCAATAAATAATCCACATCATTAAATCATCCACACTTTCTGAGCCGAGGATATTCTTTAGTATTACGACCACGAATTATCCATGCACTACGGCTAAAGATAATCGTGTTTTCATCAACGGTCCTGATCATTCCATAAAATAATTCATCTTTGCTCCCTTGGCCGAAGAGAATCCATAGCCATAATCATACCAAAAACTGTCCATCAATGCACTACGGGCCAATGAGGACTTTTACCACATCATTTGTAACATTACGGTCATGATTATTATCACAAGAATAATCCACAGTCATAATCATACCAAGTCCATCTATGCACTACAGGTCACAGATGACTTTCAACATAATATAAACATGAGGATGACGACAATGACATATTAATTCAACAAAACAAGTTCAAGAATTAATTTATCCAAGAACCAATAATGTCCAAATTGTCAACATGATACTGCTTTGTAGAGTAAAATTCAAGAATGCTTAGAAGAATATTTCCATGAAAAGATACTGGATGAAGCGCAAATATCAAGGATATTCCACTAATTTCATGGAGTATAGAAGTCAAAACTTTAACCAACTGAGTATAATAAAGAATGGAATAACAAAAGAAATCACCATGCATGTGGTACTTTCAGATGACAAAAGTTATTCAATAGAATAATAAAAGACGGAACCGGTAGGAATTGTAAAACACAGAATAGGATATTCCAGCGAGAATAATAAAGAGAATAATAAAAGATGGAACCGAACAAAAGGTGTAAAACACACGCAGGATATTCCAATGAATAATAAAGATGGAACCAAGTCGGGTGTAAAACACATGCAGCGGGATATTCCAACGAGAATAATAAAGAAGGAACCAGTCGGTGTAAAACATACGACGAGGATATTCCAAAAGAATAATAAATGCGGAATAATAAATATGGAACCAGGTCAGGTGAAATTTCACGCGAGCGAGGATATTCCAATGAATAATAAAGAACGGAATAATAAAAGAATTTCACCAAGTATGCGGTGCTTGGCAGCAAACAAAGTTATTCAACATAATAATAAAGAATGGAATAATGAAGAATATCACCAAGTATTGGGTAAACCGCATATACAGGTTATTCCACCAAGTATAGGGTATGCCGCGTATACAGGTTATTCCAAAAGAATAAATAAGAATGGAATAACATTAATTCTCTTCATGAATAAGAAAGAATAACATCCCTTACCGTAAAAGAAACTGAATATAAGAGTAGGAAGTAGGAATACTTTTCTATAGTTTCTATAATTTCTCTCTCCTGGAGTTTCGGTGAATTAAAAGAAATAATGAAGGAATGAGCTTCTATTTATAGAAGAATGGATTGCATAAGTAACTAATTTATGATAGGGTCCGTATTGATTTACTTTAATCGACGGTCCATATTTAAAGCAAAATCTTTTAAATAAAATATAATATATTCTATTTTATATAAAAAGATTTTTACTATGCAAACACTACGCAGAGAGCCTTATGCAAACACTATGCAACACTATGCATAATAAAATATAATATAATCTAATTATTATCTAATAAAGCGAATAACTTTATAAAAGTATTACATTTTATATAAAAAAAGATGTTTCTATTTTATTACGTTAATAATACTAATAAAACAAAACTTATAAATCAACAATAATTGAATCAAATAATGTGAGATACTTGCAAGCAACAATTGTAGCAATAATTGAACAAAAGCGAGTTACTTCTCACATAAACATCAATAATCAATACCGTATTGCTCTTATGCGACCCACGCAACCACGCCAGACATCGTACTTTTACTACCGAGTAGTTCAACAATATCAACGGTAAAACTTTCGCCGTTATTTTCATAAAAATATTTTTGTCGTTTTCTCAATCCTACAATAATTCCGTTGTGGAGTCCACCAATGATTTTTCCGTCGTACGAATATTCCCCGACACAAAGAATATTCCCCGACCAATTGAATATTATATAACAACTTGCATACTTTGCAAAATTTATAAATACTACCCACAACTATAACATTATATCAAATTTTAAAAAAAATATTTTGAGATAATTAAATATTTATTCATAAAATCTGGGGTCTCACATCGGTGATCTCCTTTAACTTGTGTAATAAACATTACACATTTTGCTTTACGATTTTTAAGCGGACTTTGCGATCTTGGTTTCTGTAAGACCCCGAATTGTATGAAATAAAAGTATTCAATTTTCCTATTTAGTAAATGGTTAAATTGATAAAAAGTTAAAGTTAAGGATGATATATATAAAACTTTTAAAATAAGCAAATGGCTATAAAATATTCATTGTTGTTAGGGAATATTCGTTTGGTCGTGGAATATTCTTGTTATCGGGAATATTCGTACGATGGCGCAACCATTTATGGGCCCCAAAACAGAATTACTATCGGATGAAGAAAATGACAAGTATGTATTTTTATAAATAATGGCTTAATTATTACAATTAACTTTGTTGAAAAATACGATGGTTAAAAAACAAGATGTCTGGTGGTCAGCACAAAGAATAACACTGCAGTATTACATAGTATGTTGAATTATTGATCCTTACGTAAGAAGGCACTACTCAATAATTTTTACCAGTAATTACTGTTCAATATTTTATTTTATTGATTCAATAATTGATGCGTTGATATTTTATATTATTGTTGTTCAATAATTGTCCTTTGCGATATTTCTCATTATCATATCAATAATTCATATTATTTGAATAATATTATTAGATAGCATTATTGGCAATGTCTAGAAAGTTCTGTCTAAGAAGAAGTTTGGTCACCTAATTGCGCGCCAGTAAGGAGAAATCTTTATTGAAAAGCCTCCTCTTTTCTGGAAACCACCTAGTTGTCATAATTGTGATTCTATAATATTATTTGTGAATAATTAATTATTGATTTATATGTTAAGGAAATATTTATTTGATGCAGATATAAATGATGGATTTATTTATGTGGTTATAAATGAAGGAATTAATGTTGAGGTGTTTTATCAGTATTTTTATCGGAATGGAGGTATTAAAAATCAAATCAGTATTTTTACGATATATTGCGTGAGTTATAATTTTTAATCCGACCGTTGGATCGTTGTGATTTTTGGATATGTTTTACATATATAAGTTGAGTATATGTCCACAAATTTTGAACCGTTAAAAATGAACGTATGATTTGTTATGAATTGTAAGAGGTGACTGATTCAAAAATTAGATTTATAAATGATTTTGGTGGAAAATTCAAGAATTTAGTGGGCCCCACTTGTGGTTGGTGAAGAAATGTGCTGAAATTCTAATTCAAATGTGGTGGGTGGCAATAGTAGCGAGTAAAAGCCATGTGTATCGGTCAAGTCGCTGCTTGCGTCTTAATATTTTCTATAAATAGAGGCTAAGTTAGAATTGAAAATCACACCAGAAACATAAGCTTTCTCTCTTTCTCTCTCTATATTATCAAGCGTATTTTGTGAGTATTTAGATACTTTGAGAGTTGCTATTCAGTGCAAGATTCCTTCGGCTTTACATTCCGGTCAGAAATACTACTCTTTCGAGGTAAGGGATTTTAAGGGTTATTAATTTTTTCAGTTTCGTAATTTTTCCGACCCTTAAAAATTCTAGAAAAATTTAAAATGATAATTTGATGAGTTTTCTTGATTGTGTCCAAAAATGACGATTTTTGGATGTATAGATTAGGAGTTATGGATTTTATGAGAAAAGACTATTTTAAAAGTAAACCCTTATAACTCCTTGTGGTTAACTCCAAAATTGGTAAAATTTTTATTGGGAGTACATCTATATAACATCAGTATATTCTGTAAATTTTGGAATTTTTGGACAAAAGTATAATTTATGATAACTGTCTAAATATTCGGCAGTTTTGACCATGTGAAAAATAGTAAATGAATTTTAAAAATTCCGAGAAAAATATACGTTCAATATGGGACTATATTATGCTAAATCCCAGAAAAAAAATATTTTTGGAACTGATTTGGTATTTTTTATGAAAATGGACTAGTTAGGAATAAATAAATTAAATATGTTATGTGAAGTAACAAAATTGAAAAATAAGATTTTATGGCTTGGAAATCCTATATATGGTATATGCAGATTTTTGATGAGGTTGTTGGTTATTGTGATGAAATCTTATGAGTTTGGCATTTTAGTATGATTAAATGCATTAATTAGTAAAGTGTAAACAATTAAAATAAATTGTTTATAAGTTTAAGAAATGATTAAAATATTGTGGTAGTATTAATAATATTAGATTATTAAGTGATTTATAACATTTGGATTAAGGTGTTATGAAATCGTTGATTTATGAATCTTACTCTTGAAATTAAATGCAGTTGTTGATCGTATTGTTTTTATTATCATATATAATATTTTTATAATCCCGGTGATGAAATTTCTCCTTGATTTAAGTGTAAAGATGTGTAGATTATTGGTATGATTGTGACTATGGGTTCTCTTTGGCCAATAGTGCAAAGATGAATTGTTGATTGGTGTGATCATGATCATTGAATTTATAATTGAATATTTTTAGCTTAAGTGCAAAGATGAATTGATCAACATGGTTATAATTATTGTTTATATAAATTCTAAAATGATTATATATTTCTTTGAGATATGAATATCTTTGGCCTGTAGTGCAAAGATGAATTATTGATGAATATGTTTGGCGTGTAGTACAAAAATGACCTGTTGTTGAATATCTTTGGCCCGTAGTGCAAAGATGACCTGTTGTTGAATATCTTTGGCATGTAGTGCAAAGATGAACTGTTAATAAATATCTTTGGCCCGTAGTGCAAAGATGAACTTATTAGTATGATTATGAATGTGAGGCTGTGATTTGGTATAACCATGATCTTTGATGTTTCAGGTAAAGACATGCGATGAAAAATATCTTCGTCTTGGATGAGAAGAGAAAATTAGAACTACAATTATGATTATGAGTTATTCACATGTGTGAGACCCCATATTTTATGAATAAATATTTAATTATCTCAAAATATCTTTTTTTTAAATTTGATATAATGTTATAGTTGTGGGTAGTATTTATAAATTTTGCAAAGTATGCAAGTTGTTATATAATATTCGATTGGTCGGGGAATATTCTTTGTGTCGGAGAATATTCGTACGACGGCACAATCATTGGTGGACCCCACAAATGTAATTATTGTCGATCGAGAAAGCGACAAAAATATTTTTATGAAAATAACGGCGGAAGTTTTACTGGTTGATCTTTGTTGAACTACTTTCGGTAGTAAAAAGTACGATGTCTGGCGTGGTTGCATATAGTAGCTTACGGTATTGATTATTGATGTTTATGTGAGAAGTAACTCGGTTTTATTCAATTATTGCTACAATAGTTCTTTGCGTAGTATCTCACATTATTTGATTCAATTATTGTTGATTTATAAGTTTTGTTTTATTAGTATTATTAACGTAATAAAAAAGCGAAACATATTTTTATATAAAAGCAGAATACTTTTATAAAGTTATTCGTTTTATTAGATAATAATTAGATTATATTATATTTTATTATGCATAGTATTGCCATATGGTTGTATATAGTCCTGATAGTATTTGCATAGTAAAAATCTTTTTATATAAAATAGAATATATTATATTTTATTTAAAAGATTTTGCTTTAAATATGGACCGTCAGATTAAAGTAAATCAATCTGGACCGTTCATAAGTTAGTTACTATGCATTCCATTTTTCTATAAATAGAAGCTCATTCCTTTATTATTTCTTACGAATTCATTGAAACTCTAGAGAGAGAAACTATAGAGAGAAAGAAGAAAAGTATTCTGCTACTTCACTACTTCTTTATTTAGTTCTTCTTTATACGGTAAGGGGTGTTATTCTTTCTTATTCATGAAGATAACTTATGTTATTCCATTCTTATTTATTCTGTTTGAATAATCTGTATAAGCGGGCTACCCTATACTTGGTGACATTCTTCTACTATTCCGTCTTTATTATTACTCGTTGGAATATCACATGCGTGTGTTTTACACGACACGGTTCCATCTTTATTATTACATCTTTATTATTCATTTGGAATATCACATGCATGTGTTTTTACACAGGACACGGGTTCATCTTTATTATTCTCATCTTTATTATTTCGTTGGAATAACCTATCATGCCAAGTAATCGCATGCATGGTGATTTTTGTTGTTATTCTATTATTTATTATTCATTTGGAACATCCTGCTCCGGTGCGATTTACGCTGACACGGGTTCCGTTATTTATTATTCTGTTGGAATAACTTTTATACATCAATACCGCATGCGTGGTGATTTCTTTTGTTATTCCATTCTTTATTATACTCGGTTGGTTAAAGTTTTGACTTCTATACTCCATGAAATTAGTGAGAATATCCTTGATATTTGCGCTTCATCGAAGATCTTTTCATGGAAATATTCTTACGAGCATTCTTGAATTTTACTCTCTACAAAGCATTATCATGTTGACAATTTGGACATTATTGGTTCTTGGATAAATTAATTCTTGAACTTGTTTTATTGAATTAGTATGTCATTGTCATCATCCTCATGTTTATATTATGTTGAAAGTCATACGTATTCAGTAGTGCATAGATGGACTTGGTATGATTATGACGAGGATTATTCGATATAATCATGGATAGTAATGTTACAAATGATGTGGTAAAAGTCCTCATTGGGCGTAGCATTGATTGATGGGCGCTTTTTGGTATGATTATGGCTATGGATTCTCTTGACGAGGGAGCAAAGATGAATTGTTTTATGGCATGATCGGGATAGTTGATGAAAACACGATTATCTTTGGCCCGTAGTGCATGGATAATTCGTGGTCGTGATACTAAAGAATATCCTTGGCCTATAGTGCGGGGATGATTTAATGATGTGGATTATTTATTGAAAGTGAGTCTCTCGTGATAAAAGTGATGAAAAAATTTTTAAATCATAAAAGATAGTAGATTTTATTCTCTACTTGACTCTTTTAATGGATTGCTTGTTCATTGCGATTAAACTTGATGTCTATTGTATTTTTCGGTTTAACATTGTTGAAGACTAACGATAATTTATTCTGTATTATCTTAGTCATAATATTTCTTACTGGGCTAGTTGAGCTCACCCTTTCTTTCATTGTTCTCTTCAGGAAATGAGAACGTAGCAGGGACTAGTCGGGGGACGGAGTGATGGTCCAGATGATAGTATTAGCTAGTATTCCTCACTATTCTGTTAAATAGTGTGACAATAAATATAATGAGGACTTATTCTGAGAGTGGATATTGTCTAGAAGACAATATTTGTATTTAAACTCACAGCATATGTTTTATCGTATTTTACACGACTGTTGTATTATTAGTTTGTATTTGAATTTTGTACCATGTATTTGGCGACTCAAGATGGGTGATGTATATCTTTTTGGGGGCGTCACAACATGACTGTGAACAGGATCTGTTGATTAATGTTACAGGGTTAAAGCATTGTTGGTGGACTTTTAACATGGAGAAGATAATAGACTTTATGGCCTATTTGACTATTCTAATGGATTGCTCGTTCCGCTGCAACTATGGTTGAAAAGTTTTATCATCTACCATATGTTCTAAATCTCTAATTTATTATTGATGAAGGCTATTGATAATTTAATTATCTTTAGTTATGATATTCTTTACTGGGCTAGTTGTGCTCACCCCTTTTGCTACACAATTCCTTTCAGGTAATAAAAGTGTATTGGGTCGTTTACGATATGGAGAGGAATAGTGTGGTGGTCCGAGAATATCAAAGTTTCTCAACACATTATAAAACAGCATGACATACAATATATAATTTTATTGAGGGCCTAAGATGTGTGTGTCGTATATTATATGTCACTTAATAATTGATTTTGGTGAACAACAATAGGGTGAGGTGAACCCAACTTTGGAAGGGTGTTTTGCCACTATCATACAAGATGTCTAATGACATACAATATCGTGTTATCATAAGAAAGGGTTGTGCACATCCACTTGCTGAGTATATCTACGAGCACTACCTATATGATCTTAGAGTTGGGTTGAAACATAATGTTCAATCGCAGACGGTGGAGATAGTTATATGTCAAGAGAAGACTCACCATTGGAAGGAACATGATAGTAATCTTCTCGTTTTTCTTTGGGGTCTATTGGATCAACCAAGGATAAATCTCTGGACATATAATATCTATCATAACTTAGATTCATGCCTCCTATGTACGAAGGTTTCCTTGAGCACTTCCCAAAGATTTTAATTTCTAAAACAGTTCTAGATTGTACCTTTATGTAAGGTATCACTGTGAGGTGTTGTCCATAGTTGGGGCATGAGTCACAGTTGGTATTAAAACTCACAGTATATGTGTTGTTGTATTTTGCACGATAATTGTAGTAATAAAGTTGTAGTTATTTTCTGTACTATGTATTTGGCGACTCAGAATAGGTTGGATGGATTGGACCTATTTTGGGGGCGTCACAGTTTCACTGAGCGATCTTGGAGTTATATTACGATATTTCTTTCATTTAGCATATTCTTGGAGTATTCTATAATCAGCCTTTATTGAACAAGCCTTACTTGACTTTACGATTCACTGATCACTTAGCAAAGTTGTCTTGACTTTTCTAGGTGATGTTCAATATATAACAATTTCTTTGACTCATTTTACAACTTTGTGATAGCATTGAAACTTTGAGATCATCTGATCACATTATGATCTGATCTTTGTCTTATTCGATGGAGTGAGTTTTGTGATTCTCCTGAGACTTTACGAATAAAGTTAACTATGACGCCCCCAAAATTAATAGGTCCACACAACCCATTTTGAGTTGCCAAATACACACTACTAAATACAAATACAAATCTTCCTATTTATAACTATTAAATTGTTGTGCAAAATATGACAACACATAAGCTGTGAGTTTCAATATAAATATTGTACTGAATATAATACGACAATATACACACCCAAATTATTACAATATGTTAGGAATAAACATGTGAATGATATTCCTATTTACATATGATTTGATCATGATATATATATATATATATATATATATATATGAATGAATATGTAAGTATGTTTGCATTAAGAAAAGATGTAAAGTCCTTTGATAGATTATAGAAACATATGTACAAGGACTTAGAATGAATTGATCAAATATGTTAGGTTGATCCTATATAAGCAAAGCAACTTTGTAAAGTCCTTAAAAAGAAATGATGTACAAGGACTATGAATATAGAAAGATCAAGCATGTTAGGTTGATCTTATGATGTAATAGATAGGCTTGTCTGATCGTCGGGCACTGCACCAGAAATCGTAGTCTGCCAGGAGAGTTAAGGAAAACTCGAGAGCTATCGAGAGAAAATCTTTAAATGGAAGATTGGCGAGTAATCACTGGCATTCAGCTCGGAACCAAGTCGTTTGAGAAATCCGAAAAGAAGTTCAGAGACATTCTTGAACTTGTGAAGAAAGCTGGATTTTCAGAATGTCTTGAGGGAAACACTCGATTATATACTGAACTGGTTAAGGAGTTCTACTCAAATGCATCCATAAATGTCGGAACCCTTTCTACTAAGGTTAAAGATCAGTCTCTAAAGCTGAAATCATCCGATATCAATCAATGCTTTGGTTTTCCTGACCTAGGACTGAAAAACCTTGATGAGATCGACACTGAGCAAACGAAGGAGATTATGGGGTACCAAAGGAACCCTAGCCTGAAGGACATGAAGAAAAAGGAGTTTTCTGAGGAATTCAAGTTCCTTGTTGAGATAGTGGGAAAATGTATACTATGCAAAGATACTGCACATGACACTATGCTTGATCAGCAGTTGAAGATTATGTCTGCAATAGTTCTGAAGAAACGAATAAACTTTAGAGTTATCTTGTTCGATCAAATCTCAAAATGGGTAGAAAAGGTTGAGTTGAAGAAGTCTACAGAAAAACCACTTACAAAGGTGTTTCATGGAACACTACTGAGTATTGTGATGAAGAAGAAGCTGGAAAGCAAGATCAAGGATGATGAGGAGCGCCCCCAAAATAGGTATACATCACCCATTACGAGTTGTCGATACATGATGCGAAATAACTATAACTTTATTATTACAACGGTGAAAGCGTGAGTTTGAATACAAATATTATCTTCTAGACAATATCTATACTCAAATAAAATCCTCATCACATTTATTGATACATTATTTTACAAAATGGTGAGGACTACTAAACAATTCTTTCTAAAACCTTCATTCCATACCCACAGCTTCGTACTTTCATATATTCTCGCCGCCTCGAGAAGAAAAATGGAACAAAAAGGAAAAGGGTGAGCTCAACTAGCCCGATAAAGAATATTATGACTAAGATAATATACAACAAATTATCGTTAGTCTTCAACGAGGGAAAAATCTAATAGAATACAATAGACAACAAATTTTAAATCAATATTCGCAATGAAATAATAATTCATTAGAAGAGTTAAGTAGAGAATGCAAACTACTATCTTACATGTATGAATTTAAAAGTTCATCGTCTATCTTTTATCCTGTAACATCAATCGATATACATACGGAATCAAATATTCATCTTTTTTTCTGAGGCCGAAGATATTCATCGATTAATTCATGTTCATCTAAAACACTGTTCATCTTTTGCACTCTGACCGAAGATATTCTTGAAATCATTCATCTCTTTGCACTCTGGGCCGAAGATATTCAATAATATCATCATTTAAGGCGAGGATGATGAAAAATATTTTAAAAAAGCGAATCGGTGAAACAAAATGATGAGGATTAAGGATTAAGGATTAGTACTTTGTTTTATCCATGTTCAAAAATACCTCAAAAATAATCATAGTGGTGTAAAATTCAAGAATGATCAAAACATGGATCTGATCAAAGCTAGTATCCGAATAGATATTTTGGACAAAAGAAAATTTTATTATTTTGAATATATCAAGTATCGTGAAAGTTTTCAAAAGATAGAAATTTTAGAAAAAAACATCTTCAACTTCATGAATAGTACTCGTGAATAGTAATCGTGAATAGTAACTCGTGAATAGTAACTCGTGAATAGTAACTCGTGAATAGTAACCCGACATGGAAAAGTTCCAAATTTGATAAAAGTTTCAACCAATATTTGACATAATGATATTGAAGAAATAATATCATTTGAGAAAAAAATAACATCCTTACCTCGAAAGATTAGTACTTCTTATTTGGAATCTAGGGTATAGTCTTTGAAGGAACTTGCTTAGTCTAACAATACTCAAAGTATACTCAAAAGAATACAAGAATATATCGAGAGAGAAATAGAGAGAAACTTGGGTTTACGGTGTGATTTTCAATTCTAACTAAGCACCTATTTATAGGAAAATGCTTTAGAACACCAAAGTAGAAAATTGAATATAATATTTAATATATTTTCACATTTTCTTTAGCCCACCTTAGAACAACTGATCTCAGCCCATTTGAATCACATGTGAGGCCAACTTAGTTGTAAAAAAAAACGTTTTTCTCAAAATAATTATTTAAAACTCCAAAAATTAATTATTTGAACTTGAACTTTAATAATTCATAATAAATAGCCCTTTTATCAGAAAATTCAAATCTCTTGAGTTTTTATAGGAAATTCAATTCTCTACAACTTTGCAGAAGAAATTTTTTCAAATTTCAAACAGAAATTGCCGAAATTCATAAGCAGGCGATTTTTAAATTTATAATCAAATTTCGATCGATAAATGGGGTCCCCAGAGCATGTTTAACATGTTTTAAATATTTATTGCAACAAAAATACTCTTCCTCCTCGTATACTCATATATCCCACATTCGTTGTAAAAATATCACCATTATTATATTATTAAAATATAATAATATATTTAAATAAATTATTTTATCGAGAAAAAGATAAAATTTCAATTTTCAACAATTGTCACATTAAAATTTTCTCCATCTATATCCACATAAAATCAATATTTTCCTTATCATATGAATCAATAATTAATTATTCACAAATAATATTACAAAATCACTGATATTGATGACGAGGCGGTTTCAGGAAAGGGGCTTTCAATAAAATTCTCTCTCACTCTTTGGCATGATTAGGTGACCAAACCTCTCCTTAGGCGAGAACTTTCTAGACATTGCCAATAATGTTATCTAATAATATTATTGAGATAATATGAATTATTGCCGATAATGAAAAAATCTTGTGTAATGACAATTATTGAAACAATGACAATATAAAATATCAAGCCTATGACAATTATTAAATCGATAAAATCTTGAGCGGTAATAATTCTGTAACCATTATTGAGTAGTGCCTTCTTACGTAAGAATCAATAATTGGTGCAATACAGGTAATCTTCTTGTGTTTTAACCATAGAGTATTTTAACGATTATTACTTGTAACAACTACTGTAGATTATTTTTAAACAACTTATATTTGTCGTTTTCTTCATCCAATAAACTTTCCGTTATGGGGCCCACACATGCATTTGCTGTGCGTAAATACGAATATTCCCAAGCGATGCGAATATTCCACGACCAAACGAATATTCAAACAACAATGAATATTTTATAACCACTTGCTTATTTTGAAATATTTGCGTATTTTACCCCTAACTATCCACATTAATCAAATCAACCCTTACTATTTCAAAATAATAAATAGAAAATTAAATTTCATTAATAATAAGTTGGGGTCTTCTGACCTCCCTCCTTATGAAATTTCGTCCTCGAAATTGGCGTCACGTACTGGTGTTTGAAAAGGTGAGGATACCTCGCTTTCATTTCGTTTCCAATTCCCGGTCATTTTCTATATAGCATGATTCCTCCACAAAACTTTAACTTGTGGTATGACCTTTCTTGGCGTAGGACATGCTCCTTCTATCCAAGATCTTGGTGGTACCTCCTCATACGTTAAGTCTTGACTATCTCGTCGGTTCTAACTCTATAGCGTGGTTCGGGTCTTTCACATATTCTGAAATCTGGATATATGAAACACATTATGAACACGAGACATACTCGGAGATGCAGCGAGTCTATAGGCTACATTTCCTACTCGGTCGAGAATTTGAAATGGACCGATAAATCGTGGATTGAGCTTTCCTCTCTTCCCAAATCTTGTAACTCCCTTCCATGGAGCAACTTCATGACAATACATGATCCCCTACACTAAATTCCACGTCCTTTCGATGAAGATCCGCATAACTCTTTGTCGATCTTGTGCCGTTTGTATCGTTGTCGAATCATTTGGATCTTTTAAAGTAGTCATACGTACTAACTCGGGTCCCAACAATGTTGCTTCACCCACCTCGTCCCAACATCTTTGGAAGCGACACTTTTCGTCCATATAATGCTTGAATGGAGCTACACTATACTTGCACGATAAGCTGTTGTTGTAGGAGAATTCCACCAATGGTAAATACTTATCCCAACTGCCCTTGAAGTCTAGGACATAGAGTCTTAATAAATCTTTAAGAGTTTGAATAGTCCTTTCTGATTGTCCGTCCGTTTGAGGATGGTATGCCGAACTGAATCGTAAATCCGTGCCCATAGCTTTTTGCAAGCTAACCCAAAATCTTGAAGTGAATCTTGGGTCACGATCCGAAACTATGGATACAGGCATGCCATGCAACCTCACAATCTCATTCACGTCGTACTAGCAAGGCGTTCAAGTGAATAAGTCTCCGTGTCGGCAAGAAATGAAGCGAGACTTGGTTAATCTATCAACAATAACCCAAATAGCATTGATGCCTTGAGAAGCCGTAGGAAGACCCGTGTGAAATCCATGGTAATGTGTTCCCACTTCCATTTCGGAATCTCAAGTGGTTGCAACGGACCCTTAGGTACTAGATGCTCGCCTTTACGTTGACAAGTTAAACACATTGAGATAAACTTTGCAATCTCTCTCTTCATATTGTTCCACCAAAATGTATGTCGAAGATCACGATACATTTTAGTACTTCCAGGATGGATTGCAAATGGTGTATTGTGTGCCTCCATCATAATCTTGTACTTCAAATCAGAGTCGTTAGGAACACAAAGTCTAGAGTGGACTCGAAGTATTCCTTCTTCATCAATTCTCGCTTAGGAATAGCTCCTTCTTGTACTTTCTTCTTCATACGCATCATTTTCCGATTCGGTGGCTTGAGCAACCTTAACTTTTTCTATTAAAGTTGGCTCTGTCGTATACTTGACATCATCGCTTTTCGTTCACGCATATGATCTTCTACTCTCAGCGTCGGCTACCACGTTAAGCTTTTCCGGGATGGTATTGAATAGTGTGGTCGTAGTCTTTCAATAGCTCGAGCCAGCGTCATTTTTTAGCATGTTGAGTTCTTTTGAGTGAAGAAATATTTAAGGCTTTTATGGTGCGAATATATCTCCACTTTCTCCCCATATAGATAGTGCCTCCATATCTTTAAGCGCAAAGCATTGCTGCATGACTCTAGATCATGAGTAGGATAATTCCTCTCATACTCTTTAAGTTGTCGCATGAGGCATAGGCTATGACTTTTCCACGTTGCATGAGAACACATCCTAACCCTTTGCACGAAGCATCATTTGTAGATAACAAATCCATCCGAACCGGATGGTATTGTTAGAAGCAGTGTCGAAATAAGTCTCCTCTTAAGCTCTTGGAAACTCTTCTCGCATTCTTCGCTCCAAAGCGAATTTTGTATCCTTTCGAGTTATTTGGGTTAATGGAGTAGCGATTAGAGAAAACCCTTCCACGAATCTCGATAATAACCGGCTAAGCCAAAAAACTACGTACTTGATCACCAAACTTGGTTGCTCCCAACTTTGTATTGCTTGATCTTCATGGGATCAACGGATACTCCATGTTTCGACACCACGTGCCCAAGGAATGCTACTTCCTCAAGCGAACTCGCATTTCTTCAATTTGGCATATAGTTTGTTTTCACGAAGCCTTTGGAGTACCGACTTCAAATGGTGCTCATGATCTTCACGACTTTTGGAATATATGAGGATGTCATCAATAAAAACAACAACGAGGCCGATCAAATATTCCTTGAATACTCGGTTCATCATATCCATGAAAGCCGCGAGGAGCATTAGTCAATCAGAAAGACATGACTAGAATTCATAATGCCGTCATCAGGAGTTCTAAAGGCGGTCTTTGGAATATCCTCGATTCTAATCTTGGTGATGATATCCGAGCGAAGATCGATTTTGAAAAAATTGTGCCCCTTGCTGTTGGTCAAACAAGTCATCAATACGAGGTGAGGATACCTATTCTTGATGGTGACATGGTTCGATTCTCGATAGTCAATACAAAAGTCGCATACTCCCGTCTTTCTTCTTTCTGAATAAAGCAGGAGCACCCCGAGGAGATGTCTTGGGGCCGAATGAAAGCGATGTCCAACAATTCTGTAGTTGGACCTTTAACTCTGAAGTTCAATAGGAGCCATTCGATATGGGGTTTTAGAAATGGGCTTTGTGCGGGTTCAAGATCAATAAAGAATTCAACTTCACGTTACGGGGGTAGGCCGGGAAGTTCTTGAAATCGTCGGAAAGTCGTCAATAACAACGGGAATATTATTCAAATTTGGCGTGTCTTTATTCAAATCCATAACATGGGCTAAGAAAGCTTGACATCCGTTTTTCAATAAGCGAATAGCTTTATGATTAGATATGGCGATGATTGATTTTAATGGTTTAGTTGCTTGAATTAAATACAACGGGTTGGTTAGGAATATGAAAACTAACAACCTTACGAAAACAATCAATTTTGGCATGATGAGTAGTTAACAATCAATCCCTAAAATCACATCAAAAGCAAGTATCTTTAAAGAGATAAGGTCAGCGAGGTAAGGTAATGGTGCCAACTTGAATCAAACAAGATTTATAAGCGATTGGATGTGATGAAAGTTTCTCTAGCGGAGTTTCCACAGATAGGTCAAAGTCTAATTTCTCCAAAGTCAAGTTTAAGCGTTGAGCACAAGCGGAGAGATAAATGAATGGGTAGCACCGGTATCAAGTAAGGTATAAACTTACAAGAAATTTATAAATAGCTTACCGTGATCACCTCGTTTGGGTTCCTCGCATTTTGACCGATCCACAACAAGCGCTCTTCCGGAATCGTTGACTTTGACTTTTACAGGACGATCTTTTGAGTCATAGTCCCCCCTTGAACTAGGTTTATTCTGCGTCTGATCTCGGCGATATGTCCTTCCTTTCCACAATTATAGCATACCTTGAGCTGTTGTGGGCGGTTTGGGTGATATGTCCCTCTTTCCGCATTTATAGCATATAATGGGTGGTCGTTCTCCTCCTTAGAACCGATTCTTTCTTAAGCCTATGTCGTCTTCACATGGTCGTTGTTAAATCTTCTCTTTTAAAATCTCCTCTGACTCGCTTCTTCTATTTTCATGGCCATGATTACCACGGAGTGGTTACCATTTTTGTCGTCTGTTTCTTTCTCATTTGGTTATCATTATTACATTGTTGCTATCTACAGTGCGATCCACGGTTATGGTCCCTCGGTTGGTAGTACTCGTTATCTCGCTCTAATAATTGAGCCCATTTACAACATCTGAATAGAGAGAAAGTTTATGAGAAATGAGATCTTGGCGTATCTTGGGTTTCAAACCTCTAAGAAACATCCGCGTCATCGTTCCTCATTCTCCACCAAATGAGGTGCAAACTGGATAACTCTGCAAACTTTGCCTCGTCTTTGAGACACCGTCGTGTTATTTTGCTCTAATCGATGAACTCCACTTCCTTCATATAGCGAACACTTTTAGGAAAGTATTTGTCATTAAATAGTTCTGAAAGCGTTTCCCAAGACATCTTTGAGTGCGGATTTGGATGGAGTGCTTCACGAGACTCCCACCGATGATCGCCGCCTCCACGGAACATAAAGGTGGCGAATGGAACCTTCTGTTCCTCCGTGCATCCCAAGACATCGAATATCTTGGTAATTTGCTTGACCCCCATTTTCGCCGTGATTGGATCGGCTTTCCCTTAAATTACAGGTGGTCCTGACTCTTTGAAGCTGCCATTGTGTGATGACAACAGTGAATTGCTATCATTTCCTCACTGTATTTTGAACACGAGTCTCCTAAATGCGATTTTGCATGAGCGCAAAAAGCTTCTAAACATCCCTCGTTCATCATACGCTTTCGGTGGTGTTGTTCACGGGAGGAACATTGCCCGACTGTTGCGCGTTCTCCTCGTTGGTGAGTACAGAGCGTCTCCACGGTCTCATTTCCATTGTTAATATTCTCGATTCGACATTCTCAAAATTGTCGTAAAATAAGGGTTAATTAAGGAAATCAATATATCACATAATATCCTTATATCTTGACCAACTAAAAAATAAGCTTAAGACACAATAGCGAAGGTAGGACCCTCCTAGTTCTATTCCCGATCGAAGGATTTCCTAGCTCTCTCTGGACACTCCTCTAGTTCACATTCCGATCTCGCATGAAGCGGCGTCCCCTACGGAGAGAGGTCATCCCCTAAGCGAAGTCACCGGTGAGATACTCATTACTTATAGCTCGATACCAATTGTGGCGCCCCAAAATAGGTATACATCACCCATTACGAGTTGTCAATACATAGTGCGAAACAACTACAACTTTATTATTACAATAGTAAAAGCTGTGAGTTTGAATACAAATATTATCTTCTAGACAATATCTATACTCAAATAAATCCTCATCACATTTATTGATACATTATTTTACAAAAATGGTGAGGACTACTAAACAATTCTTTCTAAAACCTTCATTCCATACCCAGAGCTCGTACTTCATTATATTCTCGCCTCACGAGAAGAAAAATGGAACAAAAAGGAAAAGGGTGAGCTCAACTAGCCCGGTAAAGAATATTATGACTAAGATAATATACAACAAATTATCGTTAGTCTTGACGAGGGGAAAAATCTAATAGAATCTGATAGACAACAAATTTTAAATCAATATTCATGGCGTGAAATAATAATTCATTAGAAGAGTTAAGTAGAGAATGCAAACTACTATCTTTATGTATGAATTTAAAAGTTCATCGTCTATCTTTTATCCTGTAACATCAATCGATATACATACGGAATCAAATATTCATCTTTACTCTGAGGCCGAAGATATTCATCGATTAGTCGTGTTATCTAAACACTGTTCATCTTTTTGCACTACTGACCAAAGATATTCTTGAAATCATTCATCTTTACTCTCTGGGCAAAGATATTCAATAATATCATCATTTAAGGCGAGGATGATGAAAATATTTTTAAAAAAGCGAATCCGGTGAAACAAAATGACAAGGATTAAGGATTAAAGATTAGTACTTTGTTTTATCCATGTTCAAAAATACCTCAAAAATAATCATAGTGGTGTAAAATTCAAGAATGATCAAAACATGGATACAATCAAAGCTAGTATCGAGAATAGATATTTTGGACAAAAAGAAAAATTTTATTTTTGATTGAATAAAGTATCGTGAATAGTGAAAGTATCGTGAATAATAACTCAGACACCAAAAGATAAAAATTTCCCCAAAAAACATCTTCACTTCTTAGCTTCATGAATAGTACTCGTGAATAGTAATCGTGAATAGTAACTCGTGAATAGTAACTCATGAATAGTAACTTCGTGAATAGTAACTCATGAATAGTAACCCGAGCATGGAAAAGTTCCAAATTTGATAAAAATTTCAACCAATATTTGACATAATGATATTGAAGAAATAATATCATTTGAGAAGAAAATAACATCCCTTACCTCGAAAGATTAGTACTTCTATTTGGAATCTAGGATATAGTCTTTGAAGGAACTTGCATAGTCTAACAATACTCAAAGTATACTCACAAAATACGCTCAATATATCGAGAGATAAATAGAGAAAACTTGGGTTTTACGGTGTGTTTTCAATTCTAACCTAAGCACCTATTTATAGGAAAATGCTTAGAACACCAGAAAGTAGAAAATTGAATATAATATTAATATATTTTTCACATTTTCTTTAGCCCACCTTAGACAACTGATCTCAGCCCATTTGAATCACATGTGAGGCCAACTTAGTTGCAAAAAACGTTTTTCTCAAAATAATTAACTAAAACTCCCAAAAATTAATTATTTCGGAACTTCGGAACTTCAATAATTCATAATAAATAGCCCTTTTATCAGAAAATTCAAATCTCGCGTGTTTTTATAGGAAATTCAATTCTCTACAACTTTGCAGAAGAAAGTTTTTCCGAATTCCAAACAGAAATTGACCGAAATCCACAAACGGGCGATTTTACAGGCTATAATCAAATTTCAGTCAATAAATGGGGTCCATGAGCATGTTTAACATGTTTTAAATATTTATTACAACAAAAAAATACTCTTCTCTCTCGTATACTCATATATCCCACATTCGTTGTAAAAATATCACCATTATTATATTATTATAATATAATAATATATTTAAATAAATTATTTTATCAGAAAAAGATAAAATTTCAATTTTCAACAATTGTCACATTAAAAATTTTCTCCATCTATATCCACATAAAATCAATATTTTCCTTATCATATGAATCAATAATTAATTATTCACAAATAATATTACAAAATCCTGATATTGATGACGAGGCGGTTCAGGAAGAGGGGCTTTCGATAAAATTTCTCCTTCTTGGTGGTATGATTAGGTGACCAAACCTCTCCTTAGAGCAGAACTTTCTAGACATTGCCAATAATGTTATCTAATAATATTAGGATAATATGAATTATTGCCGATAATGAAAAATCTTGTGTAATGACAATTATTGAAACAACAACAATATAAAATATCAACGCGACAATTATTAAATCAATAAAATCTTTGAGCGAGTAATTCTGTAACCATTATTGAGTAGTGCCTTCTTACGTAAGAATCAATAATTGGTGCAATCTGGTAGTGTCTTCTTGTGTTTTAACCATAGAGTATTTTATTGATACTTGCAGTAATAACTACTGTGTTATTATTTTTAAACAACTTATATTTGTCGTTTTCTTCATCGATCGCTTTT
Organism: Panax quinquefolius; assembly: GCA_020205615.1. Classification (NCBI taxonomy): domain Eukaryota; kingdom Viridiplantae; phylum Streptophyta; class Magnoliopsida; order Apiales; family Araliaceae; genus Panax; species Panax quinquefolius. The sequence goes on from CM035156.1 coordinate 170,181,208, forward strand.
CGTTATGGGGCCCACACATGCTGCTGCTTGAGTAAATGCGAATATTCCCACGCGCGATCTGAATATTCCACGACAAGCGAATATTCCCCGACAACAATGAATATTTTATAACCACTTGCTTATTTTGAAATATTTGCGTATTTTACCCCTAACTATCCACATTAATCAAATCAACCCTTACTATTTCAAAATAATAAATAGAAAATTAAATTTCATTAATAATAAGTTGGGGTCTTACAGTAATGAAGAAGATGAATCCAAGGAAGATCTTTTTGAAGAAGGTTCTAGAAATGAAATACAGCAAGATGGATTCACTGATAGATCCGATCAAAATGTTTCAGGCTCAGAAACAGAGGAAATGGAAAAAGATTCTGATTCTACACATCAGGAATCAGAGGAACCAGAAGACCATCCTGTCATTTCTCCAGCTATGATTAACAAGAAAATAGCAGAGGAAGTCTCGAATGAACCACCAGAAGTAATTCAAGAAATTCCAAGCCTAGAGCTGGTGGCTCAGAACTTCCCAAGGGTGAAGAGTTATGCAACAATGATGATCAAAGACCAGCCTCACTACAAAGTCTACAGACATGCTGGAAACCACTATATATATATTCCTTATGATCGTAGAATGGACTCTGAAGGAAGAAGGATCATGACCAATGAGAAAATCGTAGAGTCTGTTCACTCTACTACTGATGGTGTTCAAGTCCAAAATGAGAAGCCTCCATATGCTCAATCACTGTTTCCCGACATTCCTTCATCCTCCAATAGCGATTGGTATTCAACGATTTTTCAGATTCTCAACACTTTCAAAAATCTGTCCAGGGATGAACATCGTAGAGTCCAATCTGGTGTTCAACTAAAGGCTGCCCAACCAGATGACCAAATTCCTATGGAGCAAGAGCTGATGAAAAACTCTGATGAGCTGATTGAGAAGATGTCTCTAATCAATGAAGAATCAAAGAGGTTGACAGCAGTCAGAGATAATTCAGTTCAAGACAGACTCCAAGCAACGATGGCTGATGTATCTCTCAAAATCAAAGAGAGAGATCACATCTATCTGAAGGCCATAAATAATCAGAAGGCAGAAGCTCTACGAACACATAAGGCCAATGAAGAACAACTCTAAGTCCTCTCTGACAAGATTGACAACATGAATCAGTCTTTCTCTGTGTAACTTGAGCTGAGCCAACAAGAACTCAAGTTTGAAGTTGCTAACTCCTCTTATCTGATGGAGCAACTTATGTCCAACATGGAACAGCTCTCCAAAGTGATTAATGACAAAAAGGGGGAGAAAAAGAGGTATAGAAAGAGGCAGAGTAAGAGGCACTCTAGAAAGGGAAAGAAGAGCAGAAGGAAAGAAAAGAAGAAGACAGCATAAGAAGAAGCTGAGTCATCATCTAAGGGGGAGCTAAAGGATGATGAGCCTGAGGCTGAGGGGGAGCTAGAAGAAGAAGAAGAAGAGAAGCATACATCTGAGGGGGAGCAAACAAAAGCAATGAAGTCGACGTCCCAAGGTGAGCAGGTGCAAGAAGATCAAACAAATGAATAGCTGATCAACAGACATCCTGGAAGCATACATGGAGCCAAAGAGGTACATCTCTAACTAGTTAGATATGTTCTGGATCCAGGATGTAAAATGTCATAGTGTATTAAATTCCATATCATTATAAATGACATTCATAATTATCTGTTTTAGTAATACAGCTGCTCACTATATATAAGATTCATTCATAACATGCATATGTACTTATTGTTTTTGTCACAATCAAATAGGGGGAGATAGTTAGAAATAAACATGTGAATTGTGATGCCCCCACAATAGGTCCACACGACCCATTCTGAGTCGCTAGATATCATACTATAAAAATCAAATACAAACTTCATTTATACAATTTGTTGAAGCGTAAATGCGAATCGACCATGCTTAAAGCTGTGAGTTTTAATACAAATGTATGTAACTCTCATGGTGCCTTGACCACAACCTTACAATGGTACCTTACACAAAAATATCGTCAATAACTATTTTAGAAATTAAAATCTTTGGTAAGTGCTCAAGGAAACCTTCGTACATGGGGAGGACGTGCGTCAGGTTATGATAGATATCATATGTCCACAGAATTATCCTTGGTTGACCCAATAGTCCCCAAAGAAAAACAAGAAGATTGCTATCATCTTCTTTCCAATGGTGAGTCTTCTCTTGACATATAATTATCTCCGTTGTCTCCAAGTGAGAATTATATTTCAAATAAACTCCAAGATTATATAGGTAGTGCTCGTAGATATACTCAGCAAGTGGATGTGCACAAATACATCTTATGATAACATAAGGTTGTATGTCATTAGACATCTTGTATGATAGTGGCAAAACACCCTTCCAAAGTTGGGTTCACCTCACCCTATTCGGTTCACCAAAATTAAATATCAAATGACGATATAATGATAATACATATATCTAAAGTTCTCAATAAAATTATTTTCATACTATTTAGGGAGAACCTCAACAACTATAGACCAATTGCTCTATTCTCCTATTACCCCCCGCCGACCGGCTACACTTTTATTACTTGAAAGGAATTGTGAAGCAAAAAGGGTGAGCACAACTAGCCCAGTAGAGAATACCATGACTAAGGGTGTAGCAAGCAATGTTTGAATATAAAATATTAGAGGAGAAAAAAGAAAAAAGGCTTTTGAGTGGTAGAAGATAGGGAAGGAAAGAGTATATATTACAAATGAATTGGATTATTTAAGGTTAATCGAGTTTTGCGGATGGTGTTTGATAATCTTATGGTTAGAAGAGGATGACTCTAGCATACTGATGTTATTTCAGCAAGTGAAGTGATTTCATTTTGTGGTTGGATTCTCATTTCTCTCTTTATGTTGGGCTGTTGAACTACGTATGTACTATCTTTGCCCTATTGGTGTTAAATATCTTCAGAAATTGTGTTACTTTTAATGGAGGCAGGACTAAGTGTAACATTTTTGTGTTTTAAGAACTACCTTTCGTGGATGAAAGGTAAATGCAGAGTTTTAGTTTCAAACATCAGATATATATTCTCAAATTCTGAGTGTTGTTAAGGTTGTATGGGACATCATGTTGTTGTTCTCCTCGGGGAATGTTCCAGGTATGTCAACATGGCTTTTGGGTTGTTTTGATTTAACAATTGGAAGGTGGATTACTATAAAGTTTTGTTGTATGTAGGACATGATTTTAGAGTTTTGATATCACTGATCTTATGTCAAGTTAAAAATATGTTAAGGTTTTCTATTTCATTTTATGGTGTCTCTAATACTATTTGGTTGTATTGATAGTTTAAATATTTGGACTTCAAGGTTAGAACCCAGGACCCAGTTTGTAATAGTAATAGTCAATGTTGCTACATATTGTGTACTTCCAGGTTTTTTTTGACATAAATAGTGGACAAAATATTAAAGGGTCCTTTACAATAATATACAACATTTAGAAAGTAATTACACTATTAGTGCACTCATAAAATATTTACACAATTAATACACTTTTTATATTTATTTACAATATTAGTGCAATTAAGATTCCTTAATTTAGGAAATTAGTATACAATTAGGATTCAATTTATAATAATAAGGAAACCTAAAATCAAGGAGAAATAACTACCATAATTAATAATTCAAATTCAAATATCTTGGATCTAACAACAAATTCAAATTCAAATTCAAAAATAATAATTAAAATTCAAATATTTAAAGTTTGGCAACGTCATCTTCCTCCTCCCCTTCGTCGGTCATCTTCCTCCCCTCCTTCGCCGCCACTTCAACACCATTGACGCCGATCTCCTCATCCATTACGGCCACAGCTGCCATTATGACGAAGGTTGATTTAATCCAGAAATTAAAAGGAGAAAAAAATAAATTTTAGTGCAGTTGGTATCCAAATATTTATACAAAGGTAACCATTTTAGTTTTTGTGGGTAACCAAGAGAAATTTCAGTGCAGTTGGTAACCAAAACTTTTAAAGGTAACAATTTTAGTTTTTGTTGGTTCCATTTGTATTAAGGTTTGACTACCAACTGTACTATGAAAAAAAAATCTATAATAGATTTTTTATAATTAATTGGTAACCTAATAAAACTGAATTGGTTACCTTTGTATTAAGGTTTGGCTACCAACTACATTATAAAAAAAATCTACAATAGATTTTTTTTTAATTATTTGGTAACCCAATAAAACTGAATTGGTTACATTTGTATAAAGTGTTAGCTACCAATTGCACTATTAAATAAAAAAATCTATAATAGATTTTTTTAAAATAAATTAGAAACCTAATAACAATGAATTGGTTACCTTGGTATGAATATTTGGCTACCAACTGTACTATAAAAAAATCGCAGCAACTGTACTATGAAAAAATCGCAGGTGGAGGATGGCGTTAATAAGTTGGGACTGTCTAGGTTAATGGTGGAGGATAGCGTTAATGGTGGAGGAGGGCGGAGGAGAAGGGCGTTAATGGTGGAGGAAGGCGGAGGATGACGTTAACAAGTTGGGACAGTTAATGGTGGAGGAGGAGAAGACTGACAATGACGAAGGAAGCGTGATTTTTATTAAGGAAAGAGAAGGTGTGCTATATAATTTACTTATTAATTACTTAATTTAATAAGTAAATCAATATTAATCCCCTAAATTAAAGAATCCTAATTGCATACTAATTCCCTAAATTAAGGAATTCTAATTGCACTGATACTGTAAATAAATATAAAAGTGTATTAATTGTGAAAATATTTTATGGGTGAACTATTGTTGTAATTATTTTTAAAAATATAATAGAATATGTAATTGTTCCAATATTAAAACCATTATTCAAACTAGCCCGTGCATTGCACGGGCTACCAACTAGTATATTATATTATGTCAAGCAAATATAAATTGAATATGATGTGAGAAAAACTAATATTTCTATAAATAAATATTGTTGTCAAGATTAATAAATTAAATTAATATTTAAGTTGTGAATAAAAGTATATATTAAATAATTGTCTTAAGCCAATTTACAAAAGGAAATAAATTAAATAATTATACATAATAATTGTATAATTTATTAAAATAATTATTGGAATAAATATTAATTATTTTAATGAAAATATTTAATTTAATAGAGATGTTTATTTTAATTATGAATGCAATTTCATAATTTGTAGTGTAATAATTATACATATTATAAATGTACAATTATTTAGTGTGGATGAATAATTTTTATGAGAATAAATAAAATCATGATGTGTAATTGAGATAATTTTATTATATAGTTAAATGTATGAAATTGATATATTTAATATATACATATAGGTTATGGAATGTGAATTGGTTTGAGTACAACTAGACTTAATGCACAACTCTTCTGTAGCTCTCCTGTAACGTAATGTGCAAGGCTGGATTTCTCTATAAAATCAGAGCTCCATTTTCCCATTTTTCAGTTTCTTGAGTACTCTCCTACTCTCTATTGATATATATAAACTCTGCAAAACTTCAAAAGTTGTGATAGCAACTGAAATTGAAAGTTCTACTGGAAGGATTGAAGAAGATTAAGCAAGGATTTTGGTTTAAAAAGGTAATAATCTACCTTTGATTATGATTAGTGGTTAGACTCTTAAGTAAAATAAAGAAATTTTGTACTTAGGTTCTATGTATATGAAAATGAATTATGGCTAATTATGTAGCATATGGTTATTAGGATGGTTTGTAACGAATTTCTATAAGAAATCTGGGTTGAAAGATGTTCAAACTTCTATGAAACTAACCTTTCGAAGCTCTGTCTACAAGACATTTGTCAAATTGTCTAAAAGAGGAATTCATCTAAAAATTATGAAATTTCTATTTTGTATACTTTAAATGGTGATACAATCCTAATTCTAGATCTGTGTTAAGTATTATGGGTATATATAATGCCATATGGGATGGCTAGGTAAGTAGAATTGGCTTGAGTGCTAGGTTCTGCAGTTGAAAAGAATAGTCTGCTCCGAAGTGGCGCGGCCGCACTGGTCTACAGTTTTCCCAAAATTTGTTTTATGTAATATGAGCTTTAAGTACATGCAAAGGTCCTCTATGCTCTATTATGTATCTTAAAGGATGTCCAGGCCAACTATGCAAGTATTGACTTATATAATAAAGCATAAATTGAATTGAGTTTTAAATTAGAAATTAAAACAAGTTTTTGAAAGTAAATTCAAAGGTCTAGTTTGGGATAAAACTTGCAAGTGTTGATAAATGCGATGTATGTAAATACATCAATGGTGTTCAAGGCAATACTGAAATATCTAAATTTAATTTTCTATAGAAAATCAAGTGATATACTAACTCATTTGATAATGAACTTGAAACCCTCATATAGGATTTCAATTCTGATGAAGGATTTCTGGTCAATGTGTTATAGGATTTGTGGAAGGATCATGGCATGTTAGGAAGTAAACAGGGTAATAAACACTCAGTTCTGGTATAAAAAGGGAGTGGCGCGGCATAAATGCAGCGCGACCGCGCCATGCTGCAGAGTTGTCAGAAAGGGTTTAATGTTTGACTGAATCTTGGGGCATAGAGTATAAGTTTTTAAAACTAGAATACATGAGACACAAGGTGTCTAGTGTACCCGAACATGGATGACTATATCAAGCGAGGGTTGGATAAAAGTTTCTAAATGAAACTAAATAGCGAAGTAAAGTTAATAATTGTGTTAGGCTAATATAAATTTCGCACAATAAATGAGTATGACTGATGTATGTGTGATTATATGACTGTGTAGGATTTTGTGAAGCGAAGATAGCTATTAGTTGAAGTTGTAATCAACGCGACACACAATTTTCTCAGTTTATTTATGTGGACTTGTAAATGGATATGAATTAGCCGTTAGCATGACTTATATTTATAAGTATGTGGATACCCATGAACTACATTACTTACTTTGTGAATGATCAAAGTCAATTTATGACTAATTTGTTTTGAGTCACGGAACTCAGTGTAGTGAAGTATGTGATATATGATCATTGATAAGTTGATGTTGCATTGATAATATGCGAAAACATTATTAAGCATGAATTGAATATGAAATTATGTGCTACGTGATGCATGATAAACTGTTAGATTTGTTGGGTCGTCGTGCTCAATCTTACTTAATTTGCAAGTTAATTAAAGCTACGATGCGTTATCTCGTGATCAAAAAACGCATGAAAGGAAGGCTACTTTCTTAGTTGAGTTCGTATGGAATTATAATGATAGCGTTATATGTGTAAACAACAAATATGTTTATCTTTGAACTATTCATAGATGAAGATTATATGTTTATCTTTGAACTATTCATAGATGAAGATTATTTGTTCTGAAGTGGGAATGTATTACGTACAGTGATTATTTTGCATTTAAGAATTTCATAAATGAATCATTAACAGAAAAAATGTTATGCTTTGAGACTTGAAAGCTCATAATACATTTACTCCAATTAAATAAATCATATAATAAATATGGTTTCAATTAATACAATGATTTCGTAAATGTTACGATTCAGGAAGCAAAGGAAAGATAGAAAGAGAAATTTTAAATTATCTGTATTTTTTTTTAGTAAATATTGGTAATAAGCTAGTACAAGATGTTATCTAACACACTAGATCTGGATTGAAAAATAGTCCAAATTTTGGGGTCGTTAAAATATATATATACACACACTAGAATAACTCATTTAAACTAACTTAATGGGTTAAAATGGAAAAATACATTCATTCAGATGATTCAAACAGATAATTATCAAACACTTTATTCATTCAATATTCAATTATCAATTAGAGTTCTATTTCATATAGTCATTCAAGTGTACTTAATTATTCAGACCATTTCGATTAGTTTTATCAAACAGTCCCTAAGTTACTTGTCACATCATATACTTTATATCATCTTTTTGGGACAAAAATATTTGTACTTTTAATCATCTTTTGGGAATAAAGATGGTATATCTCTAATTTTGGATCAAACTAAAAAATTTGTCTCTAGAATTCTAAAACATAAAGAGTATTAATTAAAAATCATATATATATAAAGTAACTTTGTAATGTTATTTTATCATTATTTATTAAAATTGTTAGACATGATCTTATCTAGAAAGGGTATTCATGTTCATTTTTAGTGTATGTTTAATAAAACATCTTCGCTCTCAAAAAAAAAAATAAATAAATAAATAAATAAGGAAGAAGAATAATTAAAAAAGATTCTAAATGAATGTATAATACATTTCAGGTTTCCAACAAATAAAGTATTGGATTCAACTAAATGCCTATAAAGAAAGGAAATACCAATTTACTTGCATACACATTGAATTGTCTACAAATTCTATTATATATTTTATGAATGAATTATTTACCAAGAAAGGGAATTTACTAATTTTTCGATTTAGGATATTAGAGCAGAAGAACTCTGTAACAGCAGAGAGGGTTTCGCCTTGAATCCAAACGATCTCTTCTTCTCTTAAGATATTTCTAGTTATTCTGAATAAAAGGGTTCGCTTTGACCGTTAAAAGTAGGTAAAACATTCTCCGTCCCACCGGGTCGCACTACAGAAGATCACCCAACATACAGATGCACACTCCTCTATGTGAAATATTTATTTTCATTGGAGTTTTTTTGTATTAGTCGTGACCAACAACCATTAGCAGTCGACTCGTTGATAAGGTGAGAACTTCAAGCCCGATTTTTGGTTGTGCAGCCCCCACACAAGCAGACTCGTCAATGAAGTCTGAAATCAAGAAGGGGTGTCAACTCTTGGCCTCAGAGCTTCTGTGTCTTTAGCATCGACAATTTACAGGGTCGAATATGGGGGTCGGTGACTTCCTAACTCTCAAGCTTGAAAGCGATTGTGAAAGAAGATTCTAGTGACATTCTTCCTCTTCTTTTTCTTTGTGGAGATGTGACACATTTCATTGGCACCAAGAAGAAGGTATTGATAAATCTGTAGCGGAATTGTACGATTCATCCCACATCAATTCATCATCAATGCAACGCACACCTATGTAGATGTTAGTATATATGTAATTCAAACAAATATTAACCAATCCAAAGATGGGTTTATATTTGATTGAATTTTATACATATTTGTGATGATAAACACTTAATACTTATCAAGGTAATTTAATATGAATAATGAATTCATACAAACATGGATTTATTATTTGACATAATTTTTGTCAATGTTTATTTATTTTAACAAGATTACCAATTACAATTAATATCACTATCCAAAGGCATGATATTAATGTTGTGCTAAGTTTCTCAATGGTGACATTGAAGAAATAATTTATATGGTGCAGCTAGAAAACTTTGTGTCTGGAGACCCAAAGAATATGGTTTGAAAATTGACAAAATCCATTTATGGACTCAAGCAGGCATCTCGTCAGTGGTACTTCAAATTTCATCAAGTCATTGTTTTATATGGTTTTGAAACAAATATTGTTGATAATTGTGTGTATCACAAATTCAGTGGGAGTAAACATATTTTCCTGGTTTTATATGTCGATGACATATTACTTGCCACAAATGACATAGGCATGTTGCATGACAACAAGAGATTTCTATCAAAGAACTTTAAAATCAAAGATCTTGGTAATGCTTCTTTTGTATTAGGAATTGAGATACGCCGAGAACGTTCTCGGTGTATATTGGGATTGTCACAAAGGAACTGTTGGAAATGAGTTTGACAAAATAAATATTAAAGCATTTTGAGGCTTAATTTAATATGAGACCCACACTCCGGAAATGTCGGATCTTTGCACCAATGCTTTCTCCTTCGCGAGAAGTATAACGTGGTATATTTATGTGTTCAAATCCATTAAGAATTGAATGAGAAAATTGACTCCAAAGTCACCTACTTGAAATGTTAAAAATTATAAAAGTCCCACATAGGGCATTAGAAAGAAAAATGAATAATTTATATATGGGATGTTTGCTCAATGGGAAGGGCCCCAAGGGGCACCCTACTTTTGTGGAAGGGAGAGGACCTAGGCAAGGTTTGGTTTGAACCCACACGCGCGCACCGCCGCCAGGATCTGGGTCGTGATATATAATCTTTTTGGACAAAATCTGTTTAATATATTATCAGATTTTGTTTAAGTTATTATCAATACTACGTAGTTTTGACAAACGGTTTGCGCGCCAACGATAATATCTCAACTGATAAATCGCGTAATTATTCTATAAATTAATCTATCTGGGCGCGCATTAAATACATAAAAGTTTTCCCATTCTGTTTCCGTTTTGTTCCTTCCCTGCCTCGTAGAAAAAGCAGTTCGTTTTCTCGCAAGTTTAGAAAACACAATGCAAGAAGGTTTTTTCATTCCTTTTCAGTTTTCTGCATGCATGCATCATTACTATTCTTTTCAGTTCAGTACATAACATAGAATTGCGTTCGAAGTGTTCTTAATTTTGAAGTGCTTCTAATTAAGAACTGAAAATCCGTTTTATCTTGGGAAGCGATTATTTAATTAATCCTTTAGCGCCAGTGAGGAAATAAATTTGCTTTAAGGAGACTTTGTGAATTCAAAGGACTCGAATTTATCTATTTCATATTTCTAGAATTTGACTTTAATTTTGTTTTCTAATTACATTTTGCTTAACTTTGTCATTATATATATATATATATATATATATATATATATATATATATATATATATATATATATAAAAAGCGCAAACTGTACTAATACGAACTTTGGGTTTTGGGTATTCAGCCATTTTCTTTTAGTCAACGCAAATTGAGCCCCTTTCTATTAAAAAATTTAGACTTTGAAAAATTTAATCAACGCACATGTGGCGCCTACCTGAAAAAACTAACATCAGCATTTTTTATTTTTGCCAAGAGTTGAAATCAAGACCTCTAATTTAGAATTTGAACCCAATGACCAACTGAGCAAACAAGATTAGTTATTATTATTTTGTAAGGATTAATATTTATAACTGAACAAATTATTTCCAATAATAATAATAATAATAATAATAATAATAATAATAAACTCATTGAGCCACCGGATAGATTGGGCGCACACAAGCTTGGCTTCAGACAAGGAAGTGCAGAACATTATTCAACGAGACATTAAAAAATTGGGATGCAATATATACCATTCTGCTCAAAAAGAAACACAAACAGCACATCATTTATTTATTTAGTTAATAATAAGTATAAACATGTGTGTGTATTATATGTAATAATATAATAATAATAATAATAATAATAATAATAATAATAATAATAATAATAATACTCCATTCTGATTTTGCTTCCATTGGTTTTGCATATTTTTTGGACAGCATCTAATACTAGTTGATGAACTCTACATCCGTCTGGAATCTGGATGAATTCATTTGATGTCTTTGTAGGAGTCTTTGATTTTGCTTCCATTATTATTATTATTATTATTATTATTATTATTATTGTTGTTGTTGTTGTTGTTGTTGTTGTTGTTGTTGTTGTTGTTATTATTATTATTATTATTATTGTTGTTGTTGTTGTTATTATTATTATTATTATTATTATTATTATTATTATTATCATTATTATTATTATTATTATTATTATTATTGTTATTATTGTTGTTATTATTATTATTATTATTATTATTATTATTATTATTATTGTTATTGTTATTATTATTATTATTATTATTATTATTATTATTATCATTATTATTATTATTATTATTATTATTATTATTATTATTATTATTATTATTATTATTATTATTATTATTATTATTATTATTATTATTATTATTATTATTATTATTATTATTATTATTATTATTATTATTATTATTATTATTATTATTATTATTGTTATTGGGGGAAATAATTTGTTCAGTTATAAATATTAATCCTTACAAAATTATAACAATTAATTTTGTATGCTCAGTTGGTCATTAGGTTCAAATTCTAAGCTAGAGGTCTCAAGTTCAACTCTTGGTAACAGACATAAATTTTATAATTAAATTCAATATTTGCCATGTCAGCATGTTCACGTGTAAAATAAAATAAAACCCTTAAAGATTCAATTATTGCAGTTTGCGATTTTTACCCTATATATATATATATATATATATAATTTATTATTTACATTATTAATACGTTACGGTTACAGTTTTATATATATAATACGTTTATTAAGACTTAAGAATATTATATAGTAACATACTAAGTCAATCAGAATACGTTATTATATGTTACAGCATTCATGCATTTATAATTATGACTATATATAATTTTATAGTTATGATCTATTAGTTGAATAATTTTATTGTATACTCTTAAAGGATGCTTAGTTTTGATATTCTTTGATATTTGTCTATTTTTTCCAAAGACCAAATTGCATTCATTTATTGTAGTGGCATGTGGGTATCAAAATAATAATTGTATTAGACATTAAACACATCATTTTGTGAAACAAAAATTTAATTCTGTTTGTTTATGGTTTTTTCCTTTTTTGTATATATCTTAAATTGTTTTATGTTTGTATAACAGAAATGACATCTAATAGCGCCATACCTGCTGTGAGTGTGTCTCATGGAGAAAAGCCTGAAAAGTTCAATGGAACTGATTTTAAGCGTTGGCAACAAAAGATGCTCTTCTATCTCACAACATTGAACTTGGCAAGGTTTCTACAAGAGGACTTTCCTACTCTTGTTGAAGGAGGAACTGACAAGGAAAAAGTGGTTGCAGTTGATGCATGAAAACATGCAGATTTCCTTTGCAGAAATTATGTCATGAATGGATTAGACAATACATTGTATAATGTGTATTGTACAATTCAAACTGCAAAGGAACTTTGGGAATCTTTAGACAAGAAATATAAAACTGAAGATGCTGGCATGAAGAAATTCATAGTCGGTAGATTTCTTGATTATAAAATGGTAGATTCTAAAGTAGTCATAACCCAAGTTCAAGAATTACAAGTAATTCTACATGATATTCATTCTAAAGGAATGTCACTATGTGACTCATTCCAAGTTGCTGCAATGATAGAAAAACTTCCACCATCATGGAAAGACTTCAAGAATTATCTTAAGCATAAACGCAAAGAGATGAATCTTGAAGAACTGATTGTGCGACTTAGGATTGAAGAGGACAATCGAGGATTTGAGAAGAAGATTGGAAAAAATTTCATTGAAGCAAAGGCTAAGATGATAGAACAAAGGCCAAACAATAACAACAAAAGGAAGCGTGAAGGCAAAAATACTTTCAAGGCCAAGAAAAAATTTAAAGGCAAATGCTTCAACTGTGGCATTCCAGGACATACATCAAATGAATGTCGCAAGCCAAAGAAATTCAAGAAAGAACAAAAGGCTCAAGCAAATGTGACAGAACTGGAAAAGGTTTCTGAAATTATTTCAGACATTAATCTCTCTGCAGTTGTATCTGAGTGTAACTTGGTAGGAAACCCCAAAGAATGGTGGGTGGACACTGGAGCTACTCGCCACATTTTTTCCAACAAATGGATATTTTCTACCTACACACCAGTAGAAAATGATGATCAACTCTTCATGGGAAACTCCTCAAGTTCAAAGATTCAAGGACGTGGAAAGATTATACTGAAAATGACATCTGACAAAGAACTGACTTTGAACGAAGTGCTTCATGTGCCAGATATCCGCAAAAATCTAGTTTCTAGATCACTACTTAGCAAGAATGGCTTCAAGTTGGTGTTTGTGTCTGATAAATTTGTAATTACTAAAAATGATATGTTTGTGGAAAAGGGCTATATGACTGATGGGCTCTTCAAGATGAATGTAATGACTGTTGTACCGAAGTGTATTGATAATAATAAAATTAATTCTTCTGCTTACTTGTTAGGATCATCAAATATATGGCATGCTAGATTAGAACATGTTAATTATAATACATTGCACAGATTAATTAATTTAGAATTCTTGCCTAAATTTGATATTAATCAAAAACATAAATGTCAAATTTGTGTGGAATCCAAAATGACAAGATTACCTTTTCATTATGTGGAAAGAAAAACTGAACCTTTAGATTTAATTCACACTAATATATGTGATTTAAAGTTTGTACAAACAAGATGTGGGAAAAAAATATTTCATTACCTTTATTGATGATTGCACAAAATATTGTTATGTATATTTGCTTAGAAGCAAAGATGAGGCTATAGAAAAGTTTCAACTTTATAAAAATGAAGTTGAAAATCAACTTAACAAAAAGATTAAAGCAATAAGAAGCGATAGAGGTGGTGAATATGAATCACCATTTGAAGAGATATGCTCTACTCATGGTATTATTCACCAAACTATCGCTCCTTATTCACCTGAATCTAACGGTGTTGCTGAACGCAAGAACCGAACATTGAAAGAAATGTTGAATGCTATGTTAACTAGTTCTGGAGCACCCCAGAATTTGTGGGGGGAGGCTTTGCTTTCTGCAAATTATATTCTTAACAAAGTGCCTCATAAGAAAACTCATAAAACACCTTATGAATTATAGAAAGGTCATAGACCTTGCTATAAATACTTAAAAGTGTGGGGGTGTCTAGCAAAAATGATGGTTCCTAAACCTAAGAAGGTTAAGATAGGACCAAAAAAAATTGATTGTGTATTCATTGGTTATGCAAATAACAGCAGTGCTTATCGCTTTCTTGTTCATAAATCTGAAATTCCTGATATTCATGTTAATACTATTATTGAATCAAGAGATGCATCGTTCTTTGAGAATATGTTTCCATATAATATAAATAAAGATTTAAATTCAAACAAAAGACCTTTGGATGCTACTAGTAATAATCCTGAAATTATAGATAAAGAGTCTATAGTGGATGACCCTAGACGTAGCAAAAGAGCAAGGACTTCAAAGTCTTTTGGTCCGAATTTTCTAACATTTTTGTTAGAAAACGATCCTCAAACGTAAAAGGAAGCAATATCCTCTCCAGATACTTCTAATTGGAAAGAAGCAATTAATAGTGAAATTGAGTCCATTATGCAAAATCATACATGGGAATTGGTGGACCTTCCACCTGGTTCCAAACCCTTAGGGTATAAATGGATCTTCAAAAAGAAGATAAAAGCTAATGGTTCAATTGATAAATATAAAGCAAGGCTTGTTGTTAAAGGCTATAGACAAAAGGAAGGATTGGATTATTTCGACACTTATTCACCAGTTACAAGAATTACATCTATTCATATGCTAATAGCAATAACATCATTAAATAGAATTGAAATACATCAAATGGATGTAAAAACTGCATTTTTAAATGGTGAATTAGATGAAGAAATATATATGGAACAACCTGAAGGTTTCATTGCTCCTGGACAAGAGAGGAAAGTATGCTAACTTGTTAAATCCTTGTATGGATTGAAACAAGCACCAAAACAATGGCATGAAAAAATTGATAATGTTATGTTAACAAATGGATTTAAAATCAATGAGTATGACAAATGTGTTTATGTCAAAAGCACTAATAAGGAATATGTCATTGTTTGTCTTTATGTGGATGATATGTTAATCATGGGTAGTAACAATGAAGTTATCAACTCTACCAAACATATGTTGTCAAATAGATTTGATATGAAAAACTTGGGGGTTGCAGATATAATATTAGGAATCAAGATTTCTAGAATATCTGATGGAATTATATTATCTCAAACTCATTACATTGAAAAAATACTTGAAAAATTTAACAAGTATAATATAATTCTAAATAAGACCCCAGTTGATATAAATCTTCATTTAGCCAAAAATGAAGGTGATAGCATATCTCAACTAGAATATTCTCGTATAATAGGCAGTTTACTGTATGTCATGAACTATACTAGACCAGATATAGCTTATTCGGTAAGTAAGCTAAGTCGGTATACGAGTAATCCAGATAAAGATCACTAGAAAGCTATTTTGAGAGTTTTGGGATATTTAAAACATACTCAAAATTATGGACTGCACTATATAAGATATCCAGCAGTATTGGAAGGATATAGTGATGCTAATTGGATATCTGATAATAAAGACTCAAAATCCACAAGTGGATATGTCTTTACCCTTGGAGGTGCAGCGGTATCTTGGAAATCCTCAAAATAAACGTGTATTGCAAGGTCTACAATGGAATCAGAATTCATTGCGTTAGACAAAGCTGGAGAAGAAGCAGAGTGACTTCGTAATTTCTTAGAGGATATTCCAAATTGGTCAAGACCTATGCCAGCTATATGTATACACTGTGATAGCCAATCAGCAATTGGAGGAGCACAGAGTCATTTATATAATGGTAAGTCACGTCATATACGACGAAGACATAATACCGTTAGACAATTGCTCTCAAATGAAATTATCTCAATTGACTATGTAAAGTCAAAAGATAATATTGCGGATCCGCTTACAAAAGGTTTAACAAGAGAGAAAGTGGAAAGTTCATCGAAGGGAATGGGTTTAAAGCCTACTATTTAAATAAGAGTCGTCATAGTGGCAACCTAACCTAGCTGACTGGAGATCCCAAGATCTAGGTTCAATGGGCAAATCGAACTATGTAGTACTCAGTAAAGCACAGAGAAGATATTTACTCCTAACCATTCCTATTATGAGACAGTGCACATCTGCCGCGAGAATCAGGATAAGTTACGCTTTTAATGACTTTTATATCTTAAAATACATTCAAGTGGAGTATTGCAGGATACTCTTGATAAAAGTCACCTACGTGAGTAAGAAGGGGGCCACTTCTATGAGAATTTGAAGGCTGAATTTTCTAATATACTCACGGAACCAAGAGGTGTTTCAAGGCCAAAATGAACACAAATGTGAGAACAACCTATGTTTGAAGAGATATTTTGTGAATTCTATTGTCTAGGTTTACATGAAAAACTGATAGTTCAAAGACATCAAGTCTACTGATTAGTTGAGTAAATTCGATAAAATTTACTAGGGAAAGTTCAAAGCCACTAGGCTACTTAACCCGATGAAGTATCTTTTCTTATGTACTCGAACTAGTGTCTACATATTCATAACATTTTTATTTTTTATTTTATTTTATTTTTCTCCATGTTGTAAAGCCAATTTTACATTCATGTGGGGGATTTTTGGAAATGGGTTTGAAAAAATAAATATTAAAGCATTTTGAGGCTTAATTTAATGTGGGACCCACACTCCAGAAATGTCAGATCTTTGCACCAATGCGGTTTGACAAAATAAATATTAAAACATTTTGAGGCTTAATTTAATGTGGGACCCACACTCTAGAAATGTCGGATCTTTGCACCAATGCGTTCTCTTTTGCGAGTAGTATAACGTGGTATATTTATGTGTTCAAATCCATTAAGAATTGAATTAGAAATTGACTCCAAAGTCACCTACTTGAAATGTTGAAAATTGTAAAAGTCCCACATAGGGCATTAGAGGAAAAAAATGAAGAATTTATATATGGGATGTTTGCTCAATGGGAAGGGTCCCAAAGGGCACCCCACTTTTGTGGAAGGGAGAGGACCTAGCTAAGGCTTGGTTCGAACCCACTGTATGTATATTCGCCGTCGTCGTCTGGTGATGCAGAAGGAAGCGGTAGGGTCGGGTCGTTATATATAATCTTTTTGGACAAAATCTGTTTAATATATTATCAGATTTTATTTTCGATACTACGTAGTTTTGACAAACGGTTTGCACGCCAACGGTAATATCTCAACTGATAAACCGCATAATTATTCTATAAATTAATCTATCTGGGCGCGCATTAAATACTTAAAATTTTTCCTGTTCTGTTTACGTTTTGTTCCTTCCCGTTCCTATAAAACAGTTCCCGTTCTCTGCAAGTTTAGACAAACACTGTGCAGTAAGATTTTTTCATTCCTTTCCAGTTTTTTTCATGTATGCATCATTACTATTCTTTTCAGTTCAGTACATAACATAGAATTGTGTTCGAAGTGTTCTTAATTTTGAAGTGCTTCTAATTAAGAACTGGAAATCCGTTTTATCTTGGGAAGCAATTTTTCAATTAATCTTTTAGCACCAGTGAGGGAATAAATTTGCTTTAAGGAGACTTTGTGAATTCAAAGGACTCAGATTTATCTATTTCATATTTCCAGAATCTAACTTTAATTTTGTTTTCTAATTCTGTTTTGCTTAACTTTGTCATTAGTTATATATATATATATTAATTATCACTATTATTAGAGAGAATTACAGGAACTATATTGAGAAAGTTCTCAATAGGTCTAACATGTAAAATTGCAAATCAGGTAAAACCCTGATCGCTAAAGGAGACAAGTTTAGCACATTGAAATCAAGTTTATCGTTGTAAAAGAAAGAGTGCAGAGTGGACATATTTCCATAGAGCACATTGGGACAAACTCCATGATAGCGGATCCGCTCACAAAAGGATTATCACACTACTACAAAAAAGTAAATAGACAACGCGGAAAAAACGTTGTGGTTTCAGTCAAAAAAACGTCGTGGTTAAGGGTGTCATTTATTTGACACCCTTACACAACGTTTTTAAAACGTTGTAGTTAAGCACATTACACAACGTTTTTTAAGAAAAAAACGTTGTAGATTTGTTTTCCATAAATTAGCAGATGCTTAAAAACGTTGTAGAAGGTATGATTCCATAATTTTTTCTGGATAAAAATGTTGTAGTTTAATATATAAGACAACGTTTAGGCACATTTACACAACGTTTTTAAAATGTTATAGATTAAAAAAAAGAAAAAAATGGTGTGGTTCACCTACATTACCAATGCACCTGCAATATGTTAATGCCTGAAAGATTAGCATATTGTAGCCTGAAAGATTAAAAGAGTTGTAACTTCAATCATTTATCAAAGATTCCAAGTAATTCAACCACACACAATTCTACAGTTTCGACAAACATTCTTATCTTCAAAGTATGACAAGACATTAGCAAATAGAGGAAAATTTTAAAAATTCCAGAAAAACAGATATACATAAATTGGGAGAAAGGTATATAGCCTCTCTATTTTAAGTATTTGCATATAATGACAAGTTAGAAAACTTCTATACTCTATAGTAACCCCTTATACAATTTGTTGGCAGAAAATGAAAAGAGTAAATGCAATGTTGCTTTTGCATTTTGTTGACGCATAAAATGCCACAAGATATGAGAAGGAAAAATAACAAACATTCTGTATAAATAAATTAGGAACCAACTTTGATTTTCTTGGGTTTAGATCTCTCAACTATATTGCCATCATAAGAATTCCCGGATCATCCCTATGCTCATGTTGTCACTTCTGCACAAGCAATAACAACAAATTTAACAAACAATCCAATTCAACAAGTAAACATCTGAATAACAAATAATGCAGTTACTATATTCCATGCAACAGTAGGAAATAACTAATGATAACTGATAAATTATAAAATCAACATACATAACAACTAGTAAAATAATGTATAAAGGGTTAATAATGCCATACTTACAGGTTATTCAACTCAAACATGCCAATAAGATTGCCATAGATTTCAAGTGAGAATACTTGTAAGAGTTAAGGAATAACAGTCAATCAGCTAGTAACATTTGAGTGAATTGCAACTAATTTAGCATTTGCAAGGATACATATTTCACATTCCTTGTCAAATATAGCTTCCTTTAGGAGTTGCAGTGACTAAAAAATTTGAAATAGAATCATTAGGTTAGAGTATCATTGTAGATAGAAAGCAGTGAGTAGTAACATAATCCCAAAATGACAGTCTTAATGAAAATACAAGAAAGGATTGTTAGTATGATGAACACAGTAGGAGACTGATTAGTTGAAAGTAATATATTCACATGCATGATCTATTTGTAAGGGACTAACCGTGAATGCTAGCTGCCTAATCTCCATTATGAATGTGGCTTGGCTGAGGACCACCGTGAATGCCTAATTTGTATAATGAACCGTGAATGCATAGTCTCTAAAGCATATTGAATAAATGTTTCACATTAGGTTTGGCAGTTTTGTCTCACCAAGACAAGCACATAAACTTCTTGGAATTTACTGTCTGAAATGGATGCAAATAAATATCTTGGAATTAACTAGTTGAAAACAGACCACGAGTAGCTAGTTATAAAAGAAAGTTTGAACAAAATATAACAGTGTGAAATAAGGGGGATATTAAATCTTACATGACATGAAGATTGAATTAAAGAAACTTTAAAGAAATACCAAAACAAGAAATACCTATTCTATTTCCAAGTTAGAAATGAACTTCTAAAAGAATCAAAGCTCATATGGAACATTTTTCTGTGCTAATTTAGAATATGATTTTAGGTAATCAATGCTCATAGTGAACCCTGTTCCACCACCAACATCTACCACTATCATGTTTCTATCATTTAAATCAGCTGGCTCTAGTGCCTCATCTCTCGTGTCCTCGATCAAAGTGTCCATGATTGATAACATGATCATAAACAATTGACAATAACCTATAGAACCAAAATGCCTCTTTCTTGTCTTTGAATGAATCTAGGTTGTGAAGTCGTCCTTGATCTTTGAAACATTGCATTTAGGTACTACTAGGGTTTTACTTCTAAAGCTGGATTTTTTATCCCAAGAAGCCGTAGTAAGCTTGGGGAGATGCTTCCCATGTAAATCTGACCTAATTAAACCAAACCCATTAGGGGTAATTCCTCTAATGAGTGGGAGATTCCCAACACCATTTAGCATTGAAGAAGCCATGGAATGATCAGAAAACAAAAATGATTTGCTTAACATTTGCAGCCTCAGTCCTGTTCAGATATGATCCAGTGAGCTGCTTCCAGCTGAGATCTCTATAACATCCCAATCCAGTAACAAATTAGATAAAAACTAATCTACAAGTAGAAAGGCAGTTAATATTAATGGTGATACAAGCCTCACTAATTACCAATAATGTTTCACGGGGATTTGTTAAAGACAACTTCAAGACATCCTTTATCGAAATGAGTTTAGATCTAACAATTTTTTGATACCATAGTTCAGAGTGATACTTCTTTTTAATATGGGACCTGAAAAAAAGTGGAAACAACCAAAAATGTTTAATACATTCACCAATTCAAATACTTTTGACGAGGAAGCTTAAAAGAACAAAAAGTAAATAAAGTTAAGAACTTTATAGAAAGCAAATATGCAATTACTAAGAGCAAAATATAAACTTCCTTACGATTGTAAACTGTTAACACAAGACAGAGATGGTTAAGTTCTATAATCCAAATCTATATATGTAACAAGGGAATATGTGTTTGTCATATATTCTCGACAAGACAACAAAAAATCAACCAACATATCGAAACCACTCATTTACTATCTGGTACTAGAATAAAACATCACTTATCAACTGATACCTATTTCAGTTACAACTAACCAAATTTCTACGTTGGGTTGAATCCAACCATAATTGTAAAAGGAAAAAAAACAACTTACCAAACTGATTTTTCATTTTCCATGATAAATTGTGGTAGGGAGACTTCAAGAGAAAAGTTATCAATTATATGGCAATTGTTGGGTAAAATCTATATACGTACAACATGCAAGTATACGTGGTCAACAAGTAATAAAGTGATGAGTAAAGTATCGTTCCCACAGAGACTAACTAGCAATAATCTTAACTTACAATTACCAATTTTCTATTAACCCTAATTTTATTAAATAAATCAACTAAATAATTGAAATTAACAAAACTAAAATGAAGAATAATTAAACTAACACAAAACAACCACGAATATCAAAATCTAAAATTTCAAACAATTAACGGAGAATTAGACTTATGATTTCACCCTAAGCTCCTCTCTGATTTTTACACCTTTATTCCAATTCAATGTACTATCCCAGTTTATTAATCAAGAACACGAACGTAGTATTAACCACCTCTCGATGCACTAATACCCTATTAACATCAATCCACAATTAAGATAGAAATCCGTTAAACACCTTAATCAACTAACCCACTATATCTCTATGTGAATTACAATTGAAGAAGGTTGAAGAATAAGTTCTCTATCCGATTACATGCGGTGTTAAGCATATCTCTACCTTAACACTCATCAAGTTTAAGCTATTAACAAAATCCTGAACACATGCTATATCAACTAGGTCTATATCCTCTCTCAATTCCATCTAACTCCACAAAGAATTGTTGATCAGGCAATTCATAGATTCAAGCTCAAATCAATATTGATAAACTGGAAATAGCTTATTAAATTGGAAATCAAAGTTTAAAAAACCATCGATTCACTTAAGGATCCATCACAAGCCTAAAAAGTGAATTAGTTCATAATAAATGAAATAAGCACTGAATAAATCATGGAAGTCATTCTTTCAATTATAAATAATAGTCTAAGACGAAGAATATTGAAAAACACCCTTCACGTAGCCTAAAATCGCAATCATCTCGAAAATCTCCTTGAATTACTCCTCCACGTTTGCTTAGAAAAACTGAGATTAATCTTCGTAATTTGCCTTGCATATCTTTAATCTCATTGTTTGTTGTTAATTATATACTTCAACATGTATTCTGATCACAATTCCATGCCAATACGAATCCCAAGCCATCGCCATCACTAAAACTCCACGTTTGAAGCCTTAGAAACCAACTAGGAGACTTCAAATTCGAGTACCCAAGCCCCAGCTTGTTATTTCCTTTTATAAAAGCAAGCCCCGGCTTGCCTCCTTGCTGCTAATCGGCCCAGGACCCAAGCCCCGGCTTGCTATCAAGGCATAAAAGGGCAAGCCCGACTTACTACCTTCAGTAAAATCTGTGACTATCCTCTACTAAAACTGCCATAACTTTTAAACCGGGAGGAGTTACGGGACTCGCCACCTATCAAATCGAAGACATAGACGAGCTCTACAACTTTCATTCTTTGAGTTTCCAGAAATAACGAACGGATGAAGGTCCAAATTGGACTGGAAGTAGCTACTGTGTAAATGACAAACATAACAACTCTTAGCTTTGATAATTATGCAATAATCTCACATCCAAACTTCCGATTGGAATGATACAAGACGTTCCGGAAAGCCAAGAAAGAGTTCTACAACATAGTCCAAGTTCCACGCCACGAACATGAAATACACATGAAATGAACAAGAAGGGCCGAACGATACCCGGAATTGCTTTTCCTTGCAATTTCATACCAATAGTTGGTCACTCCGCTTCCAAACATATAATCTACAAAATGAAAACAAAATGTATGAAAATTAACTAAGAAACACGAGATTAAGCAAATAATTCAAGTAATAGATGCCAGATAAGTAGGTATAAAACCAACTTATCAGCCATCTTGCTTTATAACATCAGAAATTGTCGAGGCAAAGTCACTCGCACATTCCCTTTTCACTAGCACTGACAGCACATCTTGTTGGTCATAATACAGGAATTGCAATATACCTAAGCAGATCCTACAGATGTCCACATCAATTATTATCCTTGGAGAAGAGTGCAGATATATACTTTTTATATCCTTACTTGTATTGAGATAATAATTCAAATATTATGATTAGATCTTTAATTTCATCATGTAATTCAAAAGAAACCAATGAAGAGTGAAACCAAAACGAGCAGATACTATAGAAACATATCAATGAAGAGTGAAACAGGAGAAAATTTTGGGAGAAATTAATACATTTCCTCATAAACCAAACAGTATATTTTATCAAGCACCAAACAAGGAATGAATGAAAAAAAAAACTCCAAAATTCCTCAGAAATCATAGCCATAAACACTCAAATTTCACATCATTTTCATGTAAACCAGTCCTAAGACATCAAAATCTTCTCTACACATTAACTGATTTCTCAATAAAAAATTAGGGCAAATAATTTTTGAAGAAAAGCAAAATCTAGCTCCCAATTTATATAACAAAAGAAATTACTCAGTAGAAAACTACTTACACACACATATTAACAGAATACAATATAAGAATCAATGAAAAACGTCAAGAAAGAAATTATTATTAGTAGAATGGGTTTTGATTGTGTAAAAGAATAAATTATACCTGGATATATAGGAGTAATACCAGAGAATGAAGAGGCATAGCAACATAATCAGAGGAATGATATGAATCCACTTCTGCGGCCATGACTTGGAGTTCAAATTTTCTCTCTTCAGCTCGATGTCACCGCTTCAGGATGTCAAAAGATCATCGGCGACGTTGATTTTCTTCCTTGAAAAAGACGACGAGGGTTTCCCTCTCGCATCGGGTAGTCTTTGTGACATATCAATCGCGTCTTTGGTCCTTGGAAATCGGTGCAAGCTTAGAGGTTCCGGTTCAATCGTCGAGCTTCTCTAGGTGTTAAGGTTGACTCTGTGCTTCGTTGAACCGACTGTCGATCGGTGTTAAAGGTGTGCCCTCCCCTTGTCTTTGCCATGTATCTAGAGATTTGAGAGTTACAGGAAATTTAGGCAAACCCTAGCTTTTGTTTTCCAGATGGAACAAAAAGAGGCTAAAGATGAGAAGAAGACAGTCGGTGACAAAGGAAATAGAGTACTTGAACCCTCTTTCTTTGCGAAAAAGAGCAGATTTAATTTTAAGTTTTCATTTAACCACTAATTTTTTCTCCTTGTTTTTTAGATACATAAAGTTTTAAAAAAAACGTTATCTAATTAAAATTAAAAAATATCTTTTTAAATAGATAACGTTTTTTCATACGTATCTACAACGTTTTGTTAAAAAATGTTGTGAAAAAAAATACCACAACATTTTTTATAAAAACATTGTGGTTTAAGTGTTGTCTATTTACTACTTTGTACTAGTGTCACCAAATATCTTTCACGAGCACACTACTCATATGGGTGTTATTCTATTTGAGGATACTTTAATTTAGTGGGAGTTTGTATTTGGATTATTGCTTTATGTTAAAACTATAGATTTCATTTATATATTTTCTGCAGAATTAAAGTATTCAGTTTACTACACTCTATTAAGTATATTGAAGTATTGATCTCACTATAATTAATTAAGTAGGACCAGTTGGAAATAGGAATGTGTGAATCACATTACATGTAATTTCCATGCTATGCATCCATGATTGATCTAGTTATTTAGCTATGTTGGCATACGAGACCATTGATAAGTCCAATTACGGTTATTGTAATGAAGACCGCTTTGATCCTATATTGATGTAGCTAATGGACGAGATTGTTTGGATACCCTTCAGAACATGAAAACGAATTTCAGGAGCACAATAAAGTTAACATATTTCTTAGAATACATATGTGGTCCAGTGGGAGATTGTTGGATTAATTTTTTATTAACCTTAATTGGGACCACATATGTATATTATTAATGCGTGTTATCATGTATAAGCCTAAATTTAAATAATCTAATTAAGTTTTAAGTAGGCTTAAGGGTATGTTTGTCATGGAATTAATGTGTAGAGATCGGACTTGTATTTTTAAATTGATGAGGGGCCAATTTAAAAATACTAAAAGATAGTAACTGTCATTTAACAGTTTCTTCACAAGGAAATTTTCTTTATAAACGGACCATGGTCCCCAATTGAGCGTATGATTTTTATCTTCATTATTTTCTTTGTATCCCCATCAACAGAGAAATTTTCTTCTAAAAATACGCATCAATTGGAAGATCTCAATCCGTTTGATCAAACAATATTATGAAATCTGGTACGCTTCCGTTATATTCTTTTTCTTCTTTTGTTTCAACATGGGTTATATTTATAAACATATTTAGTTTCAGCAATTAAAATTTTCTTCTAAAAATACGCATCAATTGGAAGATCTCAACCCGTTTGATTAAACAATATTATGGAATCTGGTACGCTTCCGTTATATTCTTTCTTCTTCTTTTGTTTCAACATTAGTTATATTTATAAACATGTTTAATTTCAAGTAATTAATTTTCTATCATTGTGGACCACCTACTTACCTAAAAGGTTAACCTATTAGGTTGATGCTCTACCATACTTATATATTAACCCTCCACCTTTCACTTGAATACTCATCACAAGTATCATACTTGAGTAGTCACCATTAAGCGCACCTTCGTTGAGTCCCTTCAAGAGCTCTGCTCGACTCTAATACTACTCCACCATGCCCGAGGCAAACGTGAGAGTACAACCTTGCTCCACCCTAAGCAACTTTCTCAGAGCCATCCTGAGCCCACTCCACCCGACTCAAATCATCTCGTGCTTTACGATCCATCTCACATCAATTTATTTTCAATGCAGCGCACACCTGTGTAGATTGGCCCAATAAGCATGTTGGACCACCTCCTTACCTAAAAAGTTAACCTATTAAGTAGTTGAGACTCTACTATACTTATTAACTCATCTACACTTTTATATTTATTCAATGTGAGATTAATGTGAAATATCCCAATAGAATGTTGATTTCTTGTTTTTGCATCTCATCATGGAATCATAAATATAAGAATTTTCGAAAGTCACTATTTGAGGAAGGGTCTCTAGAAAGGTCCACTCGATGAAACAAAAAAGCTTGACGAGTTGAATTACCTGGATGGATATTGGGTTACGGGATATAAGAGATATATCTTACGATATAATATATATAAATAAAGTAAAATAAAAGTATCAACCAATTAAATACAACTATAATGAGTCAAACTCAGTTCAGAACGAGCCAAAATATTTCAATTAACTCATACAATAAAACATTATTTGCGCTATTATAAATAATAGATAGATGAGCTTTTTTTATTATTTAAATTCTTATTTAATAAATTTTACTTATGATTTAAATACATCTTCTATAATTTTGGTTGAACATCATTTCATTTCATACAAATGAGTGTAACATCACCCTTAATATAAAAGAACAACCTACCTACCTACCTGTGCAGCTGTGCTTACTAACAAATGGAGTAGCTTTCTTCTACACTCTCATTACTTCTTTAATCTTTATTTGTATTCTTGCCTTTTAGTGTGTTTGTGTTACTTTAGTTTCCCATACCTTCCCAAAAATGGTGTCTAGTTTCCAGCTTAGCTTAAGCTTTTCATATTAATATTCTATTGGGAATACTCAAAGCCGATCACCAATGATGGACCCATAATATTGGATATGTCTCCTGAAATGGGCCTACCAAGGGAACAAAACAGCAGAAGCTGGAATTTCCACGTGGCCCCCTTAAAATACTTCATTTTTTAATTATTTAATGAATAAGAAATACACTTTTCCTCCAAATATGAGTGTCATATTTAACTTGTGTATTTTTTCTTATTTCTTTTTTTTTCAGAATCTATACAGTAATAAATAATTTTTTTAAGGGAAACATTCATCCTAAAATCTATAAGGGAGTTTTAGGAAAATTTGTCTTTAATTTTCTATAGTTCTTGCTGATGCATCTTTGACCTTGCACAATAAAAAGAGAGCTCTCTACAATTAGACTATCATCTCTTTGGTCTTAATGATTGATAGACTTGAACTTGTAAATTTGTATAGTAAAAGTAGAGACGTTTATCAATAAGCTAACACTTTTGGTCACATATTTAACTTGTTAAGTAAGGCTGTAAAATGAGCAAATAGTTCGGGTTCGATTCGTACTCGCTCGACTAAAAGTTTGAATCGAGATCGACTCGAAATATAAATGAGTCAAATATGAGTAAATTTTAGAGTTCGATAAATTATTCGAACTTCTCAAATTGCAATTTTTTATTGATACTCGGATCATATTCGTTCAAAAAGTTCAAACTGCTTGGGCTCAATTCGAGATTGTGCTCGAATCGGTAACTAAATGAGTCTCAATTAAACCTTATTTTATACTCAATATATTTTGTGAACCAAATATGAACAACTCAATATTCGGCTCGACTCGGTTCATTTACACTCTTATTGTTAAGTTTTCTTTATTCATATTATCCATAATTATGATGCTCTAAAACATAATTTTGTTCTCAAAAGAAATAAGTCCTAAGATTTAATACTCTCCGTCACATAAAAGACAACTAAAGTAAAAATCTATATTAATAAGATAGAATTCATTTTGAATTTGGACGGAAAAATATAAAGACGGTTCAAAATCATTTTAATTGATTTGGACGGAAAAGAATAAGGACGGTCCAAATTCATTCTAATTGATTTAGGCGGGAAAGGGTGGTGGGAGAGGAAGGAGGAGAGAGAGGAAATGAAAGTGAGATAATTGATTTGGAAGATTTCGTTATGCTGTACCTTCATGCACGAACAATTACTAATAAATAAATAAATCATAAAAGATGTCTAAATTACATCAGTCAAATACATAATGTTATGTAAAATTGGTTTTACTGTCAAAAGTATTTAAATAGGGTCCATTACTTTAAGAAAAAGAAAGAAATTATAATGTACTTGTGTCAGTAAATAAGAACTTATTTATACTTTCTCCATCATTTTTATTTTTTCTTAAATTACGTGCAAATTGTACTTCAAATATTTTTTATGGGACAATGGAGTATTAAATTATGTGTATCCTTAGACAAATCTTTATATTGGAAAGGAAAAGCTCAACAAATTACATTGGACTCTCCTTCACACCGAGGAAGACGGATAGAGAATAGAAATAATCACATGAATTAAATTTATATAATTTTACTCACGGGAATTCATAAAATTAGATAAAATTGACTAAAGTGGTCATAATGTTTATGAAATCTGAAAATAATAATTTAACCCTAAAACACATGAAAACCTCCTTTAAATACTCAACAATAAGTTGAAAATTCTAATTACGCAAAGAATAGGTAAAATACGAAATAATCCAAAATAAATCAAAACTGAAAAAACTTCAGAAGGTCCAAACACATGTTTTCAGACCTTTTTTGGGCTTTTTACCGTGTCCGTCGTGGCCAAAGACTATGAGTTTTGTAGATTTTGTCGTTAACTTCGATTTAATATATTATGGGTCCCGTAACTATAAACGGATCAAAAGTTATGTTCAAAACATTATTGATTCTTGTTAGACTTGAATTTCCTTCCTTTTCATATTCGGACGTGTCACTCCTTTTGGGACAGAGGAGAAGAATTTAGACCATGCTCAACTCTAATACTACACTATATATATAGTTATATACCACTCAGAATCTATTACCAAAACATCCATTTGGCTCTTTTCTATTAACCTCTCTAATTCAAACTCCCATGGCAGATCAATTCACATCAGATATCCAAACCTTCAAATCATCATCCTCTTTCTTAGAAGTTGATCCAAACATGGAATTCTTGAACCAATTCACACACCTAAATCCAAGTCTTATAGACACCCCAACCTCAAATTTCCACAGCCTAATGGGATTTTCCACTGACAATTTCTTTACCCAACAAGTACCCGGATTTCCAAATAACTTGGCAGATAATTTTCCCGCGATTTTTGATCATGAAGAGAAGAATGTCGTGCTGGATTCTGCGCCGCCTGAAAATGATTTGCATCGGTGTAAGAAGAGAATTGCAATCCATGAATTGAATAGCAGTTCTGGCAATTCATCTCCTAGATCATCATCTGATAATGGGAATATCAGAAAAAATGTAATGGCTCAATTTTTTATTTTTTAAATAAAAATTATTAACATTTTATGTTCTTCAAATGATCTCTTTGTTTATATAGTTGTATAATTTTGTTTTATTTTCTTTGCTTGTAGAGTTCAGGAAGGGGGAAAAGATTGAAAAACAGTGATAAGGAAGAAGAGAAACCAAAGGGTGTGGTGCATGTCAGAGCTAGAAGGGGCCAAGCCACTGATAGTCACAGTTTAGCAGAAAGGGTAACAAGTTCAAAAACACTTTATACTTCTCATTTTTTTTAATTATCCTTAATTAGTCCGATATTATAATATGAATCATTACTTATTAGACTTGCTGATTATAATGGATTTGAAATGGAACAGGTGAGACGAGGAAAAATTAATGAGAGATTGAAATGCTTACAAGACATTGTTCCGGGATGCCACAAGGTAAATTTCTATCCAAGGATTATAGTTTTTTTTTAAAGTTTGACAGAGGGCATGTTTGATTACCGGTGTTTATATATAGTGTTTGCAGCGCTAACGTTTAGTGTGTTTGAATTTCAAACGATGCGTTTGTGAGTTTAATAAGTTGCATTTAAAATAAACTGTTTGTAAACGAACAAAACTTTCAAATACGTTCAAATCCCGCCCCTTGACTCAATAATTTAAGGGAGAACTTGGGATTAGCCGCAAATCTGGAGGTCTTGAGTTCGACTCCGACTGACATCAAGCATAGGGGTCACGGACCGCAGGGCGTAAGCCTGTTATTGAAATTCTTGTTCGGGGAGGGGAGATATAATCTGATCGCAAGGCTAGAAACTCTTCTTTATAAAGAAAAAATGGGTTCAGAATTTCTAACGCCATACAAAACGTTTCATAAGCTACTAGGCGAACAAGTACCAAGTATTATTTTTGGAGATGATAATGACATTAGCCTTCTCTTTTTCTTGATCAATTTGCAGACTATGGGCATGACAGTAATGTTGGATGAGATTATCAATTATGTCCAGTCTTTGCAGAACCAAGTGGATGTGAGTCTTTTAACAGAACAATGTTTTCTTTTTTATAAGTCACATGTACTAAATTAAATATAATTAAAAGACAAACTCATTCTCTGTTTTCCCATGTAGTTTCTATCAATGAAGCTTTCTGCAGCAAGTACATTTCATGACTTCAATTTGGACACGAATGCGATGGAAACACTACAGGTGCATGATAAGATAATCTAAAAACCTCAAATCCATATTTTTTTTATGAATTTGACTCATTTGGTAGCTGTGGTTAGCATTAAATTCATTTTTAGGTAAATTGGTCAATTGGCCAATAAAGTGTTGACACCCAGTTGGTCATTTTTAAGTAAGTTGGTCAATTAGCCAATAGAGTTCATTTTTAGGTAAATTGGTCAATTGGCTATTTGTGTCAGTATTTTATTGGTCAATTAACCACATTACCCAAAAATAAACTTCATGCTAATTGGATCTCTGTTATTTTATTATACTACTCCCTTAGTCCCGAAATAAATGTCCTAATTGGTTGTTTTCCGCGCGTTGATTAATAATTTTTTTTTTTACCTAAATTACCTTTGACTACTTATTAATTGAAGTATTCTTCACTTTTCTATGACCCCAATAATTACTCTTTCCCACACTATTTGGTTCTCTAGATACATATTTTTTTTGTAACCCTCACATTCTCGATAAGTACATTAAATAGAAAGAGATGTTATAATTAAAGTGGTATAGTCAACACTAGTTTTCAATATAAACATTTTCGCATTTATTCAATTTTCAATAGAAATTGAGTAAAAAGATTGTGAGAGTATAGGAGGAAGAATAAGATAAAAATAGTAACTAATATAAAAATAAGACATTTATTTTGAAAATTAAGACATTTAATATGGGACGGAGGGAGTACCAAGATGGGGATGGATGGAGTATAAGAAATGCTCATTTAGAACAACATATTAAGACATTTTATATAAGAAATGCTCATTTAGAACAACATATTCAAAGAAAATAAGACTCACATTTTGAGATGGATGGAGTATTTTTTGTATAAATGTTTGGGTAAATGTAGTGAAATTAAGTTGATTTTTGAATATTTCTTTTTAATTGTGTAGAGAGCAAAGGCATATGAGGCACAATTGATGCAGAGAGTAGTGAGAAGAGGATATGAAGAACTTTCCTCCACTCAACTTGGTCCCCTTGACCTTTCTTTTGGCTCTTATCCTCCAAATTAGCTTCTGTCCTCATATCATTGTATACGTTGTACACGTGCAATCCTATACTTGTATTAAACCTCACACGTGTGAGGAAATTCTTAAAAATTATAAATGAAGAATTTTATCGGCACATTAATTTTCTTTTTAAAAAACATATGATTGTTGTTCAAGTTAGTAAAGCTATTTCAGTCCAATTCCATCGAAGTAGTGACAGCTACACATTCAATTAAAAATTAAAAATACATTTTTAAAATTATGCTATAAAATGACACGAAAAGAAAATATATTATCGGGGAGTGACAATTTTTTTTTGGAAATTAATATTTCCACAACATTTTTCGATATTTTCACAACAAAAGTATCGCTATAGATGTATAACGATGGTGAAAATCGTCGCTATAAGATCTATAACGACAATTTTATTGTGAAAATATCATTTTCTGTTGTGGATTTATCAGTTTCTTTTTTTTTCTATGGTACTTCCTCTGGTTGCATAAAAAGAATTTCATTTGCTAATATTTTTATAAGTCCTTCTATGTAGTGTAAAAATTTTGTGTCGAATTATAATTGTGAAACATATTAATACATGAGGTTGGATACAATTATAAGAGGGGACCGACCGCCTATTACATATCTCTTTAGAAGAGTTACTGTCAGGGTGGACGGAGATAGAGGGCAGCATATCCGCTTGCATATGTTCACCCTTTTTTATAATTCTTCAAAGTATATTTACAGTTTACAGAAAGTTAGAGAGGGACGATAGCTCATAGACTTGAAAAAAATTAGTTAAAATCCGTCTGCTAGAAAAAAAATTTAGATCTGCCCCTAATGACTGCTAATATTTATCGATGTAACTGAGAATTAAAAAGTCGACGCAAAGATTCGCAATCTCAATTACATCGAAAAGATAAATATGAAAAAAAATTAATTCTTAATATTAATAAAAAAAATTCAAAAGGTACTTTTTTTTAGAGGGATAAAGTAATAATTTTGTTTAGTATCATTTGGACGCGCTTTAGCACATCCTGTCGCAAGCATATGTACAAGAATCAACTGTGAGTTTGTATAGAAATGCTTACCAAAATATGAGCAAACGCACCAGACTGAAAATGACTACTTTATGTTGTTTAATTAATAAGGCAGGGCCATGCATTAACAACCAAATTACTAGCAACAAGTTGTACACAAAATCCTCTCATCAACTGACCACCAAAAATAAATAAAGAAAATCAAACAAAACTTTAGAATCCCATTTGTAGGTCCGATTAGGAAATTGCTACCCAGGGGCCAGGACATTGTCTTAGTGAGGAATGGTACTCATTACCGGTAATGAGGTTCCCCATGATGAAATTCTCATTGTAAATTCATTAACATGTGTTGGGATCATATGTGAATTTCATAATTCCCACAAAAAAAAAAGAAGATAAATAAATAAAAACCCTTAGATATTAATGTCTTACGAAATTTTAAAATTTAAATTGTGATGTAAATTTATTTATTTATTTGATAAAAAAGAATTAGACTTAGATACATACTAAACTATCTCACATGTGTGGCATTGCGTTGTTACAAATTTCTCTACTTAAATACCCCGGACGTTTTCGTTCGTGTCATCATCTCCGACAACCCGATCGGATGACCTAAGGTGAATTTAACGACACGACAACCTGATCGGATGACATAACCTGAACTTTCTAGAGTCAATTTCAATACAACATATAACACCTCGGGTCAAATTCGGAGTCCAAATCAAATTATAGGGCTCAATGAAGTGTCTCAATAATTCTTCTAGGGTCATTTTAACCCACTACAAATTCCCTTAAAAGATCATGATAAAAAATATTAATAATAACTTTAATCTTTATATACAAACTAATCTATCCCACTTGTTATGATTCGGAACTAGAATGTTACTAATACCAACTCTATGTCTGTGTTAGAAGAGAGCAGATTCCTTGTCCTCATTTTATCTGTTCCCCGCCTAAATTTTTGACATCTGACCTTTTACTTAACACCAATTAACTCTAACTTAAGTAAGAGGCCGGTTGTCAAAAATTTAGGTGGAGAACAGATAAAATGGGAATAGAGGACCTGCTCTTGTGTGAGAATGTCATTCATCTCATCAAATAATCATTGACACTAAAGTTGAAATGTATCAAAATAAAAATGGCATTGCATAACATATTGAAGGATAATATTAATTTTCCAATAGGGGGGCCAAATTAATGATTTTTTTGTTAATTGTAAAGCGGCTCACTTGTCAAATTCAAGTGGACTCAAAGTGACAATGGAGCCCACAATTAGATGGATACATAAAATCAAATGGATGCTACCAATACATGAAATGAATGATTGAGAGAAAAGGGTTATACTCAAAAGATTTTATGGGTATTTTTTTTTGGGTTCCTTTTTAATTTTATATGGAATGAGAAATAAAAGGCAGATGCATTGCATCCAAGACAACTTCAATGGGACAAATCATGCCTAAAAGATAATGGGGTTATGTGGGTTCTCCTATATATCCAACTTCTCTCTCAAAATGATAAGAGCTGATGAACCTCCTCCTCTTAATGCAGATTTTGTTTCCCTTCTTGCTTGCTCCCACCCAATCTTTCTCTTTGACCCCCCCTTTTGACCAGAATTTTCTTGCTGGTTTCTTGGAGCAATGCATGAACAAGGAGGAGAGAGAAAATAAGATATAAGTGGGTCCCAGATAAACAAATTGGATTAGATAAGAGCCAATGAGCCATATACCCAATATAGATCAATTTTAAGGCATTTTGTAGGTTAGGATGCAATGGGAATTGTTATTTACACAATTTTTTTTTTTTTGATATTTTCACAAAATTTTATCCACTTAAATGTGGATTTCATTTATTACTCGTATATGAGACTTAATGTTGAATATGAGTGATTTTTTGTATCACAAATAGGTTCACTCATGTTATTAATGAGTTGATACATTTAACAGGTCGGATTAGACTCGTTTATTTAAAATAGTTAAAACATAAATATGGCGTTATAATTTAACTTAAATTTCAAGTTTGATTTTCTTAGTTAAGTTTCTAAGCATAGGACACGGTTATACACTTTGAATATGAATCTTTTTTTCGGATCTAGTAAACATAAAATTAACTTTATAGTAAGTTGGTCGATCAATCAACACGATGAAACACGTTGAGAAAAGAGATCACCTTTCATATCGCGTTGTGACATCATTTGTTTGTAATCGTCGAAAATTAAATTAAACTTTATGTATAGCTACTCTTTTTTTCTATTTAACAAGATACAAATTGGTATAACACTGACACGACATGAATGCTATTTTGTCACACCTATTTCTAGATACAGTTGGGACAGGAGAAAGGGAAATAGTAACCAATATGGGCAAATTCTAGAAACGGTTGGGACAGGAGAAGGGGAAATAGTAGCCAATATGGGCAAATTCAAGGATCCCAAGTACAATTTTCAGCACCACCATCAAGTTAGCTTTAGACATTGTGGAGGTCGTTAGCTTGTCATTCACAGAAGGGGAGGAATAAATATAGAATAATTCGGTATCTACGTGCACCAATATAATTCTTAAGTGTTTAACCACCATGTTCTCAATCTGGACACTAGTATAGCCACACTAACCAATTTTTTAATCCAAAAGGGGAAATCATAGCATGTATCGGTACATTTTCTGTTATGATTTGAGTTTATTTTGTAATTTTGAAATATATACCAAGGCTTATTTTTAGATCCGGACTCGGAAAAGGTACCGGGTGGCAAGGGTGGATTCAAAATTTTACTCAACAAAGGCGGGTTTTAACTAATTTTTTTGTTGAAGTTAAATAAAAAAACTTGAAATAATCATAATATTAACTAATCATAATAATGTTTACAAATTGCAATAAACATTCATAATCTAAACTAAAAAATAAATTTCAAATAAAAAATATTTAGATAAAATTTAGAAACTTACTTGATTCTTATCATAGAATTGATTTGACTGATTCTTCAAATTCCCAAATGTTTAAAGCCTCAAACCAAATTTAGTTTCTATATTCAAACAAACTCATGAATTAATTTAAAAGCATAAACTAGTTTTGGTATCTTTTTATAAGTTTCAAATACATAAAACTACAAGTATTGGAAGAAATCTTGAAAAATAACAATGATCCAACTTTTTCTTCTTATGATTATTGTTGAAAAAAATGCATATAGTTTGATTTTTTTATTCCTAATTCTAATACTATCAATTTTTATCTATTGGAAGAAATCTTGAAAAATAACACTGACAACTTTTCCTATATGATTAACTAACAAAAAGGAAAGATACAAATCTTGCGAGATATCTTTTAGAAAATAATCTCATTGAAACTAACATAAAGAAAAATCTAATTCAGATAAAAATAATTTGACACAAATCTAATTTCAACATTTGATCATTCCATTTGAACACTAAAACACATGCTCATCCAATATGGAGATGTAGAAAAAGTAGTCTTGTGAAGCCACTTGAGTATGAGATTTAGAAAAGCAAGCGAGAATGAATCTACGTTTGTAAGTACTTGTATTTAGAATATGAATGAATTTGTTTTTTGCTTCCTCTAAGTTTAACTTTTTCATTAATCTGCTTCCTTAAATTTATTCACTTATATATTTGCCTCTGCCTCTAAACACTTATAAAAAAAATCCAGCAGGGACAACTGCCTATACTGCCCTCTTAACAGATCCGCCCATGTCGGGTGGATGAATCACTAGTCTAACCAATGATCGAGCCGTTATTGACCTAGTAACGTCATTAATATATAAATATATATATTATTAGTAATTAAGAAAATTTTAAAAAAATCTCATTTTTTATGAACTAGAACATAATAAAGTTGAGTTACAGTATTACTAAAATTGGTTAATTTTAATATTCAAAAAATTTTGGTACAAAAAAATAGTTAAAACCAGTTTACTAGGTCAACTTAACCGGTTTTATCGATTTAACCATCGGTTCTATCATGTTTTAACTAAAACTGGATAATTGGTCCAATCCAAAATAGAGTGCCGATCGATTTTGATTTTAACCGATTCAACTACCGATCTGATCCAGGTTTCATAACACTGCTTATATGATACTGGCCGGTGAAGTGAATTGTGGACTTTGGAGAAGGTGAAGTAGATTGATTAGATTGAGAGAATCCCAACTCTAGTCGATCAAATTTTTTTTGTTTATTTTAAATTTTGTTAATTATTTAAGCATAATTAATTGTTCTAAGCCTCTAACCAGTGGTTAAAAAAAGATATTTACCTTGGTTAAGAAATAGTTTTCGAGTATTGTAGTAAATTAAGGCTCCTTATATGTCGTCATTGAATGCAGTAATTGTATGGTTATTTAGTGTTTGTAGCATTTGATGCATTTAGAGTTTTTGAAAGTTCAAGCGCACATGAAAATTTTGTTCGTTTAACTCAATAGTGAAACGTTTAGGCCTAAAATGTAACACATCAAATTTAGTGTGGTGCGTTTGGATGTCTAAACACTGCGCTAATAAACGTCGGTAGTCGAACAAATCATAAATTATTGAGTTTACTAACAGTAATAATTTATTATTTTGGTGAAATTATGTCATGCACTCTCTATCCTCGCTCCAAAAACAATCATATTTGTAAAATTTATAAACTTAAAAATGTTCTTTTGTTTCATGTTTAGTCTTTTTGTTAAACTGTAGGGAACAATAGGTATCTTTGAATTTCTTTTATTGAGAACCTGTAATTATTCTTCAATTCTAGGGTTACATTTCATCCGAAAGCTATGTTTGTTTGTAAAAATAATAGGTAAAATAGAGCTATTTGTATTAGTTATTAACATTTCAGACTATTTTATTTTATGATTAGCGGTTATTTAATTCCTGAACTATTTTTATTATTTTTAAAGTCATTTGATATTTCAAAAGGGAATTATATAACATTGCCTTTTCACTTGGGATTATAATCTTTCATCAACTGACCTTAAAAATGACTAAATATAATCCATAGAATTAAATAACGAACTAATCATAAGATAAATAGTCCAAAGTAGTTATAAATAGTCATATCCCGCTTATTGTTTTTACAAACAAACATAACCTTAACATTGCGTCTGATATTTTTTTAATGAAATGAAAAGAAAAGAAAGTTAGAGAAAAGAAAAAAGAAAGTTAGAGAAAATAAGATAGTTTTTTTAGTCTTATCCTGGAGTTGAGAAGAAAAGAAAATGTACACTTTTACTAAATTGTTATGTTAATATCCCTAGGATATGAATAGAAATAAATTGTGGTATGTTAAAATTTAAGGGTAAAGTTAGTATTATGAAAATATTACTAAACCAAGTTTTCCTTCTCTCCCAGTCTTCTCAATTTGAGAAGAAAACTATGAGAGAAAAGTGGCCTATATTTTTCACTACGTTTTTTTTTGTTCTCCTAAAAAAACTCCAAAACACTCTTCACATTTTATTTTTTCCTTTGTCTCCTTATTCTCAACTCCCATACAGGGTGTAATTGTCTAGGAAAAATATGAAAGAAAAGGCTAAAGGAGGATATCTATAACTGTATAGCTGAAATTTAAGAGAAATTTATCTTTAAAAAATAAATTAAAAGAGAGAGAGAGAGTTTTACCGATACCGATATGTTATATCACTTTTTTTTGCTAAATTTAAATGCATAGAATAAAAATAATTACAGCTACAAAGGGGCATATCCCAGAAGTATTGTAAAAATAACGAGGACATTTATATATTTCAAATGTGGAGAAAAGAGTGTTGTCAAGCAGATTTGTGGAAAAAATTAGAAGAGTGGAGTTTGCATTTAACCACTGCAGTATTTCTTTGGCAAGGACCTCATGAAGAATGTTGACATGGTCATGAAATCTTGTATTTCTTTCCTGCCATACCTTGTAAATGCAGGCATTAAGACAGAGCCATTGATAAGTTTTGTGATCTTCATACCAGTTTGGGCTTGAATCATCTTTGAAATAGGTTCTGTTAACGTCATGATTCGTCCACGCGTCTCAATCACCAAAGCACGTCAAATTCTGCACATAAATAGGGTCACGCCAAAAGCTTGACAATTTGGACCGTCAGGAGATAGCTCCGGTGTGAGAATAAATACATGTTAAATAAAGTTTAACAATGGAGGCTTAATGCTCTAATGCTGTAAAATAATATGAATGTATACCTGATGATTAGGGTATAGTCTTGTATTTATAGTGATCACACCTCCTTCCCCGTATAGAATTAAGATTCCTCATTAGTTATAATTTCTTAATAGGATCGAATAGAATCTCCTTAAAGAAAGGAAGTCGAATTATATCCTGACACACTACAAAAAAAAGGCCTACCTACGACCAATAATATTAGCGATCGATCATCAAATTCACGATAATAATAATAGCGACCGCTATCTACGACCGTGATGAATTCTAGTCGCTAGTTAATATCAAATGACCGTCACGCGATCATTGATCGGTCATTCGATATGAATTTCCCCCCAAAAAATTTGGTGCGAAACCCTGGCGCGATTTTTTTCATGATTAATCTCTATCGGTGACCGTCGTGATCATTTGGCACATCACGTCATTAAAATCAACGCATCAGATGCGGTCATTTGATCGCGATCGCAGATTCTCTTAAACATATTAGGACTCAAAGCGTTGATCGATTCAATTGAGAAAGAAAAAAAGAGGGAGACATAAGAGGGAGAAGAGGGAGAAGGGGGAGAAGAGAAGAGGGAGTCCGGTTGGTTCGTTCGTGTGTTCAATCTTCTCCAAATCAGACAAATTTTAGAGGTAAGAAATTCTTCTTCTTTTTTTGGTTGTTTGTTTTTTGTTGTTTGTTATGTTTGTTCGTTCTTCTCCAAATCAGTATGTTCGTTCGTATGTTTTTTGTTGTTTGTTATTCTACGAATTTTTGTTTTAAGAGTTAATTTATTGCAAAGATTTGAATGAATGAAATTGAATTTGGGATTACTGAAATTTATAGCTTCTTATTGAAATTGGGAATATACTGAAATTGTTGCAAAGAGTTTTATGAGATTACTGAAATTTTTAGGTTAAATTATTTTTAGGGTTAATATGTGTTTTAATATGAGATTATGTGAAGTTGGATAATTTGGATAATTTATGGATAACAGTTGCTAAAATTTGATTTTTTTTTAATATAACATTACTACTTAGCTAGGTTTTCAGAATTTTCTTTATATAAATTGAAACATTTATTTCATACCCTCGGGTTTCATGACCTAATATGCGAGGAAACATAGAATTTTGCCCCTGCCACAATAGAGAACAAAGTATCCGTTAACACAATATACTCCATGTATAAACAATGGTTATAAGTTAGTAATGGGATGGATATGGATTTATCATATGAATGCAAGAATCAGTGGGAAATTAGACTAATAATGAGAGATATCCTCTAATAAGTTGTTACTACCTTAAATTAAACAATTAAAAATAAAAAGCGATACTCAATTATGTTATTACAAACAACAAGAATCTCAAAGTATCTTTGCCAAAAGCAAGATCAACAAACCCACTATGCAATTATGTGCATCTACTTCTCACCATAGTGTGGGTTTCACAAAAAGAAAAAAACATAATAAGCCATACTCATACTAAGTTAAAAATATAAATTCACTCATACTCAGGTGAATAGATTATAACCAAAAGAAACTACAATCAATTTACTACTAACTCCAATTTAATAAATTTACTGAATATATTGGATTCTCCTAAATTATGCCCTGGATTATAGTTGTGCACATTCTGTTTTGTTGTTGGGATTATATTTTGCTGAAATTGGAATTCACATCCTTTGGTTTGGGACTTCATATTATTTGGAAATTTGTGGGCCTATAAACATAATCTTAAATATTAGGGCTTAACCCAAAACCTTGGTTGCAATATATGATTATACTTATACCAATCCAATATCATGAACATGAGTATGACATAAAACATAACTAGGAATTAAGTTTATCCATAATTCAATCAAGAAGAAGGTTCAAAGAAGTTTATCCATAATTCACATCAAATATGCTAATTGATGTTAATTATAAAATTTATTTATAATGTATGTTTGTTAAAACTAAAATTCATGTATAATTGTATATTGGTAATGTTTTGATTGATATTATATTGGTAATGTATACTGGTGCGAATTTTTATTGCTTTAATTTGCATTGATCGTTATTGTTTTGGTCTTATTGTATTGGAAATTTGTATATTTCTCTTGGTTTTGTGTCTTGGGTGCCTAGAAATGTCCATATATGCATGCCGTGGTAAATGCGTGTGGCTAGTCCATATTGTAGGGGAGACTACTGGCTAATTTTTTTTAAGTATTATAAGTATAAGTTTGAAAAATGTTCATAAGTATTATAAGTATAAGTTTGTAGTTGAATTTTTTTTACCTCTTTTATTGTGAACAATTTTAGGTTTAAAATATATAATAGCTTTTGGTTATAGGAAAGCTATGCCCATTATTGAAATAAAATGAGAAATTGAATTGTTTGAATATGCGAGTAGCTTAATTTTAGTAATTCTCGATAAATTGGGTTTACATTTATATAGAGAAGTTGGTCTTTGTTTATCA
Source organism: Panax quinquefolius (assembly GCA_020205615.1). Lineage (NCBI taxonomy): Eukaryota > Viridiplantae > Streptophyta > Magnoliopsida > Apiales > Araliaceae > Panax > Panax quinquefolius. Next base: position 170,222,426 of record CM035156.1, read on the forward strand.
ATTGGATATAAATATATTGGTGATCCACTAGAGCCTATTAAGGGGCTGTTGGAGCTAATGGGTTGGGCTTGGGGCCACGAGGCCACGCCAAGCTTAGCCAAACCTCACGAGGCCAAGCCAAGCTTGGTTGCCGACAGATGGTAAGTTATTGAAAAACATTAAGCCAAAATAAGCGATCTTTAGGAGGCCGTTAGTGCAATGAGAGAAGGTAACTAGACACACTTGGTCAATAAAGAGACTGTTTTGGCTATAACAGAAAAACAAGGGTATTTAACACTTATGTATACAAGAATAAAGCTACAAAATTTAATAGAAGCTATTAATTGCTCAACCAAGTTGTGATTATCCCAAAACATAAAAGATTATAGAAAGGGACCGTGAGGGGTATAATCTTAAAACATGTTAGCCGAGGCCTTAGATGGACTCTTCAATTCTTGGCGTGAAGCCTTAGATGGTGGTAGTTTTCTTAAGAAGAAACATTTCAATGCATCTGAATACCAACCAAATATGTATTACTGATATAAAGCTAGCATGAATGAAATACCTTACGTATTCATTTAAGATTAACAATAAAAACAAATTTAAAATAAATTAAAATAAAATAACATGATATAATATAACTATTAAACTAAGTAGTATTTACATAGTTTCTCATACTAAATTTAATAACATTTAAAGTTTCTCATACTGCTTTAATTTGCATTCATTCGTTAACATTGAGTATGCTTAAATGTTAATCATATGCTTACAAGTATGCTCAAGTCATATGGTTACAAGTATGCTCAAGTCATATGCTTACAAGTATGCTGAAATGTTAATCATATTCTTACAAGTATGCTCAAGTCATATGGTTACAAGTATGCTCAAGTCATATAATTAATAAGCTCATGTTGTTTGTAGTAGGTACCGTGGAATCATGGACCTCTATTGCATCAGTAGTTGGATGGCAAGAGCGAAAGTCAAGTGCCCAGATAGGTGCTAAATTTGAATTTAAATTTGGTTGCCAAGTGTTTTTGGAGTATCGTCTGATCACCGGAATGTATGAATGGTCGATCGCTTGAATCGATGTCCATGTTTGAAGTGTAATAATGTAAATTATATGGACGGAGAGCGTGGTAAACTATCATTTACTTGTTTACGGGTTCATGAAAAATTATGAAGAATCTTTGGTGGGCACATGGGCGGAGAAGAGATGGTGGCATCACGAAGTACAAAATTGGGAATAATACTCATCGTATGAATGAAATGGTTCATGATATTGCAGGGCCAGATTTTGATTGGGAACAAGGCAGAGAGCAACCTATGAATTCTGATGCCAAAGACTTCTTTAAGTTGTTAGATGAGGGTAGTGAGCCATTGTGGCATAGTTGCACCAAACACACTACATTGTCTGCAGTGGCGACATTACTTAACATCAAGGCTGATCATAACATGAGCCATGAGTGTTTTGAGTCGCTTTTGAAGGCCATTAAGAGTATGTTGCCTGACGGTGAGAAATTACTTGGTAACTATTACTTTTGTAAGAAAATGGTGAAGAAGTTGGGTCTTGGATACCAAAAGATCGATCGTGCCCCAACGATTGCATGTTATTTTATAAGGAAAATGAGCAGGATGACAAGGTGCACGTTTTGCGGTCATGATCGGTTTAGGCCTAATAAAGAGGGTGTGACTACAAAAAATCAAGTATCTTTGTTTAAAATTCTAAGGTATTTTCCAATAACACATCGACTAAAAAGATTGTACATATCTTGAAACGGTGAACATATGAGTTGGCATGCGAAATCTCCGACTAAAGATGGATAACTAAATCATCCCAGATGGATGGGGCTTGGAATTATTTCAACTTAGCACATCCTGGGTTTGCATTGGAACCTAAAAATGTGAGGCTTGGATTGTCCACCGATGGTTTTAATCCGTTTGGCCACTTAGTTGTTCCGTACTCATGTTGGCCTGTGATTGTTTACTTAGTAATATTGTGTTATTTTTTGTATAGGAGTCTCAGTCTCAAGGTCAGCCTATCCATTGGCTGGATGTGTACATGGCCACCCGTGATGGTCTGCCTGATGCTATCCAGATAAGCGGTAATAAGTTTTAACAACTTGGTCTTGTTTATCAATGCTTACGTAATTTATTTTTAACTATTTAATTGTTAACATGATGACGAGGATACTTATAAGCGTTTATTGAATGAAGTATTTATCACGAAGGCACTCCACGTCCGCCTATTGATCAATAGTTGGGGAGAGGCGTACATTGTGAAAGAAGAAGAACTACATTAAAGGTCGAGGACAACGACGACGCCCATCCTTGATGGCTCAGTGCGCTTCTTACCCAATCTTAACGGTCATCGAGCCATCCAAATTGCTCATACTCTACCGATTGTGTGAGAGCTATATGTCGAGATCGAGATCTTCCGAAGATCTTTGGGCGGGCATCTGGGGCTCTGAGTCACGAGGAGTTAAGTCAAGCGATGGCGGCATCGTGACAGAGGACAACATGGGGATGGTGACGAGGTATAAAATCAATTTGTTGTATATATTGTCGTAATATATACCAGTATCAACATAGTTACTATATTTGTAACTTGTTTTATTATTTTGTTAATTACAGGGTGATCAAGGAGGCGATGACGCTTGACGTACCTGCTTTAGATCAGTTTTGTAGTTATTTGATAAGCTTGTACTTGTATATTCATTCAATTCGTATTGGTTTTTCGTATGTTACTTAAACAATATTAGATTTGTTTATATTTATTCAATTCATATTAGTTTTAAAGGTTTATATAGTTTATATACTAGTTTGGTGTATGTGTCGATTGAAGCGATGGATGTTTATATTGTTGTGTATGTTGTTTATCTTGTTGTGTATGTGTGTTGGGATAAAGCGGTACAAAGCAGTGCAAAGTTTTGGGAATTCTACAAAGCAAAGCAAAAATCTGGTTTTATTTTTTCATATCGTGACCAAAGCTAAACATTTGAGGCTATCAATCAATCGCTTGATCCGGTCCATCGATCTTTGTCATTGATATGTGGACCACGTCGACTTTTTGCCTCGACCATCTTCGACTTCGAACTTTAGCGGCCGAATTTGTCATTTGATTCGCTCATAGGTATTCTGCAGAGATATGGTGGACGCTGATGTTCATCCCAGCGACCAGATTTTATCTGACGATTATCGTGATCGCATGCGATTCGCCGATATATATTCTGACGATGACAGACGATGTCACGATAAAGTGTCGCGGATAAACCTTTTTCTTATAGTGACACTTTCCTTAGGAGTCAAAAATTAAATGTAATTAAGAATCTTAGATTCTTTAAAATACTCAACTGCCAAAACGAACTCCTACGCAGGGTTAAATACCTTCATGTGGACTTTGGTACACCATATAATTCGGGCTCAAATAATTGCACCCCAATATTACCTCCTAGTCTTCGGTTAAATGAAACATTTAGTGGAAGAATTCATCATTAAATGCCCAATAATTAAGAATAAATGCTGCAAAGCCCAATCTCGTCGGAAAACTACTCAGCCCATAATGTAAGGGCCCCACCACATTCTCCCATATTTGTAATAATAACCTCCCATTTAATAGTCGTATTTTCGAAAAGCGCACGAAGTTGAAAAGATATTTCATTTAAAAAACCTTTTCCCCCAAATCAGACAAATTTACCTTTTGAATTTCAAAATCTTCAGAGCTCTATCCTTCCTTCTCACTGCAAAAATTTTCCCCCGACAAGAACCTCCTTGAACCATCCATCCATGGCTTCCTCAAGCATTCCTAGCACCACCGACAAGCCAATCAATGTCATCCCACTCTCTTCTATCCTCCTGCACTACTGGTAACTGCCTCCACATCCTCTACTATCAAATCCTAGACCACCGCCACTGCAACTGCCACCGAATCCACTATCGTCACTACTGTCGCGTGGCGTCTTCACCTGATTTCTACCCCCCCACATCTCAAACTTATCTAAGGCAGAGACTGATTTCCAAAAAATGATCTAAGAGTATTCGAAAGAAACTCGTTTTCCTCACGCTAACACCAAATTCACAATCACTAAAACTGACTTTACCACAATCTAAGGACACTACGACATCCCAAATACCCATAAACTAAAAGCCCATTCCGCCACCAACTGAATGTATCACCGAACCATTGGCTGAACATCAATGTTGCTTACCCTGCTGGAAAAAAGGGGTTCAGTTACCTCTCCATGCCTTTATCATCACACTGTTAGGGTTTATTGGCATCAACTTCGCCCAACTGGTACCAAATTCATAAATCAACATCGTTTCTTTTATCTCCTTCTACCATGAAGTCGGTGTTCCTCCGACCCTTGATTTCTTCTTTTCTTTATACCAGCTTAGCCGATCCCGAGTGTAAGACCCCGAATTTTATGAAATAAAAGTATTCAATTTTTCTTATAATTACTATTCAGTAAATGTTTAAATTGATAAAAGTTAAAGTTAAGGGTGATATATGAATTTTTTTCAAAAATACACAAGTGGTTATAAAATATTCATTGTTGTCGGGGAATATTCGTTTGGTCGTGGAATATTCTTTCTGTCGGGGAATATTCGCATTGACCTGTAGCATGACCATTTCAGGGCCCCATAACAGAATAACTGTCGGATGAAGAAAACGACAAAATTAAGTTTTTATAAATAACGGCGTAATCGTTACCGTTAACACTGTTGGAATACCCGGTGGTTAAAATACAGTAATACGCGTGTTTGCATAAAGCTTTACCGGTTTTTACGGTATTTTTGAATTATTGATTCTTACGTAAGAAGGCACTACTCAATAATTGTTACGGTAATTCATCGCTCAATATTTTATTATATTGATTCAATAATTGATGCGTTGATATTTTATATTATTGTTGTTCAATAATTGTCATGCACAATATTCCATTATCGGATCAATAATTCATATTATTTGAATAATATTATTAGATAACATTATTGGCAATGTCTAGAAAGTTACATCGAGGAGAGGTTTGGTCACCTAATTGCGCGCTAGTAAGAAGAAATTCTTATTGGAAAGCCCCCTCTTTCCTGGGAACTGCCTGGTTGTCATTATTGTGATTCTATAATATTATTTATGAATAATTAATTATTGATTTATATGACAATGAAATATTTATTTGATGTGGATATAAATGATGGATTTATTTATGTGGTTATAAATGAAGGAATTAATGTTGAGGTATTTTATCAGTATTTTGTCGGATTGGAGGTATTAAAAGATCAAATCAGTGTTCTTACAAACTTTATTATGTGAGTTATAATTTTTAATCGATAGTTGGATCATTGGGATTTTTGGATATGTTATACATATATAAGTTGAGTATATGTTCACAAATTTTGAACCGTTAAAAATGAACGTATAATTTGTTATGAATTTTAAGAGGTGACTGATTCAGAAATTAGGTTATAAATGATTTTGGTGGAAAATTCTAGAATTGGTGGGCCCCACTTGTGGTTGGTGAAGAAATGTGCTAAATTTTATTTCAAATGTGGTGGGTGGGAATAGTAGCAGGTAAAGCCATCAGGTAGCAGGTCAAGTCTTCTTCGGCGTGCTAACATTTTCCTATAAATAGAGGGCTAAATTAGAATTGAAAATCACACCAGAAACATAAGCTTTCTCTTTTTCTCTCTCTAGATTATTGAGTGTAATTTATGAGTATTTAGATACTTGGTGAGTTGATATTCATCAGTGCAAGTTTCCTTCAGCGTCATATCCAGATATCCCGTCGGAAGTCTTCGCTTTTTTGAGGAGGTAAGGGATAGTAAGGGATATTTTTTTTTTTCGTAATGATATTATTTCTTCAATATCATTATCTTTGAAATGTTGATCTGAAGTTTTTATCAAAATTGGAACTTTTTTCATATTGGGTTACTATTCACGAGTTCTTATTCACGAGTTACTATTCATGAGTTCTTATTCACGAGATTTACTATTCATGAAAGTACTATTCATGAAGCGTGAAGATGTTTTTTTTGTGGAATTTCTATCTTTTGGTGTCTGAGTTACTATTCACGATATCTAAGACTATTATTATTCAAAAAATGAAAATTTTTCTTTTCGTCTAAAATATCTATTCGGATACTAGCTTTGATTGTATCCATGTTTTGATCATTCTTGAATTTTACACCACTATGATTATTTTGAGGTATTTTGGATGCATAGATTAGGAGTTATGAATTTTATGAGAAAAGACTATTTTAAAAGTAACTATTTATAACTCCTTGCGGTTAACTCCAAAATTGATGAAATTTTTATTGAGAGTACATCTATATAATATCGATTGTACTCTGTGAATTTTGAATTTTTGGATAAAGTACAATTTATGATAAATGTTTAAATATTAAATTGGTTTTGGCCGTATGAAAAATAGTAAATGAATTTTAAAATTTCGAGAAAAATATATGTTCAATATGGGACTATTTTATGCTAAATCCCGTAAAAGAAATATTTTTAGAACTGATTTGGTATTTTTCATGAAAATGTTCTAGTTATGAGCAAATGAATTAAATATGTTATGTGAAGTAAGAAAATTAGAAAATATGATTTTATGGTTTGAGAATCATATATGAGGTATATGCAGATTTTGATGAGGATTTTAGTTATTGGTGATGAAATTTTATGAGTTTGGCATTTTATGATGATTAAATGCATTAATTAGTAAAGTGTAAACAATTTAATTAAATTGTTTATAAGTTTGAGAAATGATTAAAATATTATTATAATATGAATAATATTAGATTATGAGATTTCTAAGTGATTTAACATTTGGATTAAGGTGTTATAAATATGGATATGAATTTTATTATGAAACTTTATCTTTTTTTCGTGTCGAGGTTACTATACGCACGATACGGGACTATGTATTTAACACTGACGGTATTATTCACAACAAATTGGTTTCTTCTCTCCGACCAAATTATCGTTGATTTATGAATAATCTTACTCTTGAAATTAAAACCATGTTTTGATTATATTATTTTATATAACATTCTTATAACCCTAATGATGATATTTCTCTTTGACTTGAGTGTAAAGATGGGTAGATTATTGGTATGATCGTGACCATAGGTTCTCTTTGGCGATGGTGCAAAAGTTGAATTGTTGATTGGTATGATCATGACCATTGAATTTATAATTGAATATTTTTAGCTTAAGTGCAAAAGGTGAATTGATCAACATGGTTATAATTATTGTTATATAACTTCGAAAATGATTATGTATTTCTTTGATATATGAATATCTCGCTCTCGTTGTGCAAAGATGACTGTTGTTGAATATCTTTAGCTCAGTAGTGCAAAGATGAATTATTGATGAATATCTTTGGCTCGTAATGCAAAGATGACATGTTGTTGAATATCTTTTGCTTTGTAGCAAAGATGAATTATTGATGAATATCTTTGGCTCGTAATGCAAAAAGATGACTGTTGTTGAATATCTTTTGCTTTGTAGTGTAAAGATGAGCTGTTGATGAATATCTTTGAATTCGTGGTGCAAAGATGAATTTATTAGTATGATTATGAGCGAAGGCTGTTATTTGGTATAACCATGATATTTGATGTTTCGTGTAAAGACGGTGATGAAAATTATCTTCGTCCCGGATGAGAAGAGGAATTTAGAATCACAATTATGATTATGAGTTATTCATATGATTGTGGAAAGGAACCTGTTGATTGATGTTAAGAGAGGATAAAATATTGTTGGTGGACTTTTAACGTAGAGAAGACAATAGACTTTATAGTCTATTTGACTCTTTAATGGATCGCTTCGTTCACGCAACTATGGTTGAAAAGTTTTATCATCTACCATATGTTCTAAATCTCCGATTCATTCTTGATGAAGACTATTGATAATTTATTTATCTTTAGTCATAATATTCTTTATTGAAGCTAGTTGTGCTCACCCTTTTGTTTCACAATTCCTTTCGTGTAATAAAAGTGTAATTTGGGTTGAGCGGGGATAACAAGGAATAGAAGCGGTGGTCTATAGTTGTTGAGGTTCTCCAAAAAGAGTATGAAAATAATTTTATTGAGGGCTTTAGTGTGTTGTATTTTATACATCATTTAATAGTTATTTTTGGTGAATTAAATGGGTGAGCGAACCCAACTTTGGAAGGGTGTTTTGTCACTATCATACAAGATGCCTATTGACATACAAACTCGTGTTATCATAAGACATGGTTGTCTTTCATCCACTTGCTTGAGTATATTTACAAGCACTACTTATATAATCTTGGTGTTTATTTGGAGTATAATACCCAATTAGAGACAAAGTGGAGATAATGATATGTCAAGAAGACTCGCCATTGGGAAGAATACGATAGTAATCTTCTCGTTTTTCTTTGGGGTCTATTGGTCAACCAAGGATAATTACGTGGGCCATATGATATCTACCATAACCCAAAAGCATGGCCTCCCATATACGAAGGTTTTCTTGAGCACTTCCCAAAGATTCTAATTTCTAAAAGGGTTTTGACTATACCTTTATGTAAGGTGTCATTGTGGACGTACTTCTACAGTTGGTATATATTTATCCAAACTCACAAAGATATATGTGTTGTTGTATTTTGCACGACAATTGTTGTAATAAAGTTGTAGTTGTTTTTCGTACCATATATTTGGCGACTCAAAATGGGTGTTGTGTATACCTATTTTGGGGGCGTCTCGATTAATATCGAGCTATAAGTAAAGAGCCCCGAGAGCCTACCTGTTGGTGACTTCACATTTATGGGGGATGCAGAAGCCGGACTCTCCGTAGGGGACGCCTGATTCTTGGTGGCAAACCGATAGGGTACCATTGTGAGAGTCTTTGTGGTTGAAGCACCATGAGAGTCACATTTGGTATTAGAGCTTAGGGATATGATCTCTGGCGGAGATCGGGGAATAGAACTAGGAGGGGAGAGATGAGTAAATCCTTCGCTAGTGTGTCCTACCTAAGCTTATTTGTTGGTCGGTCATAATATCGGGATATTATATGATATGTTAATTTGTTCAATTAACCCTTTGTTTTTGAAGTCGTATTCTAGAATGATATCTGAAATACAGGAGATGAGCAATGGAGAAATCATGAGGACAGAGAAGATGGAATATGAAATTAAAGCAAGGTATTCTCAACTCTTTGAAATACCAGGTACGTAAATTTCGGGGATGAAATTTCATAAGGAGGGGAGATTGTAAGACCCCGAATTTTATGAAATAAAAGTATTCAATTTTTCTTATAATTACTATTCAAAGTAAATGGTTAAATTGATAAAAGTTAAAGTTAAGGGTGATATATGAATTTTTTCAAAAATACACAAGTGGTTATAAAATATTCATTGTTGTTGGGAATATTCGTTTGGTCGTGGAATATTCTTTTTCGCTTGGGAATATTCGCATGCGACGGTGCGACCCATTGTGGGCCCCATAATGTAATAAGCGTCGGATGAAGAAAACGACAAAATTAAGTTTTATAAATAACTACAGCGTGTCGTTCACAGATTAACACTTGTTGAATACCCGATGGTTAAAATATACGTAATACGCGTGTTTGCACAGTAGCACACGGTTTTACACAGTATTTTTGAATTATTGATTCTTACGTAAGAAGGCACTACTCAATAATTGTTACAGTAATTACTGTTCAATATTTTATTATATTGATTCAATAATTAATGCGTTGATATTTTATATTATTGTTGTTCAATAATTGTCATCGCACAAAGATCTCCATTATCGGATCAATAATTCATATTATTTGAATAATATTATTAGATAACATTATTGGCAATGTCTAGAAAGTTCATCAAGGAGAGGTTTGGTCACCTAATTGCTTGCTTAGTAAGGAGAAATTCTTATTGGAAAGCCCCCTTTCCAGGAACCGCCTCGTGGTTGTCATTATTGTGATTCTATAATATTATTTATGAATAATTAATTATTGATTTATATGACAATGAAATATTTATTTGATGTGGATATAAATGATGGATTTATTTATGTGGTTATAAATGAAGGAATTAATGTTGAGGTATTTTATCAAGATTTTTTCTGATTGGAGGTATTAAAAGATCAAATCAAATTGTTCTTACGACTTTATTATGTGAGTTATAATTTTTAATCGTGACCGTTGGATCGTTGGGATTTTTGGATATGTTATACATATATAAGTTGAGTATATGTTCACAAATTTTGAACCGTTAAAATGAACGTATAATTTGTTATGAATTTTAAGAGGTGGTGATTCGTAAATTAGGTTATAAATGATTTTGGTGGAAAATTCTAGAATTGGTGGGCCCCACTTGTGGTTGGTGAAGAAATGTGCTAAATTTTATTTCAAATGTGGTGGGTGGGAATAGTAGGCAGTAAAGCCATCGTGTGTGTCAAGTCAAGTCTTCTTGCAAGGCTAACATTTTCCTATAAATAGAGAGGGCTAAATTAGAATTGAAAATCACACCGTAAACATAGCTTTTTCTCTTTTCTCTCTAGATTATTGAGTGTAATTTATGAGTATTTAGATACTTGGTGAGTTGATATTCATCGCTGCAAGTTTCCTTCATTATATCCGATATCCCGCCGGAAGTCTTCGCTTCTTTTTGAGGTAAGGGATAGTAAGGGATATTATTTTTTTTCAGAAATGATATTATTTCTTCAATATCATTATCTTTGAAATGTTGATCTGAAGTTTTTATCAAAATTGGAACTTTTTCATGCCGGGTTATTATTCACGAGTTACTATTCACGAGTTACTATTCATGAGTTACTATTCACGAGTTACTATTCATGAGTACTATTCATGAAGCGTGAAGATGTTTTTTGTGGAATTTCTATCTTTTGGTGTCTGAGTTCTTATTCACGTGATACCAAGACTATTCACGAATATTTAAGACTATTCATTTAGAAAAATGAAAATTTTTCTTTTCGTCTAAAATATCTATTCTGGATACTAGCTTTGATTGTATCCATGTTTTGATCATTCTTGAATTTTACACCACTATGATTATTTTGAGGTATTTTTGGATGCATAGATTAGGAGTTATGAATTTTATGAGAAAAGACTATTTTAAAAGTAACTATTTATAACTCCTTGCGGTTAACTCCAAAATTGATGAAATTTTTATTGAGAGTACATCTATATAATATCAGTGTACTCTGTGAATTTCGGAATTTTTGGATAAAAGTACAATTTATGATAAATGTTTAAATATTCGGTGGTTTTGGCCATATGAAAAATAGTAAATGAATTTTTAAAATTCGAGAGAAAAATATATGTTCAATATGGGACTATTTTATGCTAAATCCTTAAAAGAAATATTTTTAGAATCGATTTGGTATTTTCATGAAAATGTTCTAGTTATGAGCAAATGAATTAAATATGTTATGTGAAGTAAGAAAATTAGAAAATATGATTTTATGGTTTGAGAATCATATATGAGGTATATCTGATTTTTGATGAGGGTTTTAGTTATTGGTGATGAAATTTTATGAGTTTGGCATTTTATGATGATTAAATGCATTAATTAGTAAAGTGTAAACAATTTAATTAAATTGTTTATAAGTTTGAGAAATGATTAAAATATTATTATAATATGAATAATATTAGATTATGAGATTTCTAAGTGATTTAACATTTGGATTAAGGTGTTATAAATATGGATATGAATTTTATTATGAAACTTTATCTTTTCGTGTCGAGGTTACTATGCACGTATAACGGGACTATGATTTAATACGGGTACTATTCACAACAAATTGGTTTCTTCTCCGACCAAATTATCGTTGATTTATGAATCTTACTCTTGAAATTAAAACCATGTTTTGATTATATTATTTTATATAACATTCTTATAACCCTAATGATGATATTTCTTCGACTTGAGTGTAAAGATGGGTAGATTATTGGTATGATCGTGACCATAGGTTCTCATTGGCCGATGGCAAAAGTTGAATTGTTGATTGGTATGATCATGACCATTGAATTTACAATTGAATATTTTTAGCTTAAGTGCAAAGGTGAATTGATCAACATGGTTATAATTATTGTTATATAACTTCCGAAATGATTATGTATTTCTTTGATATATGAATATCTTTGGCTCGTCAGTGCAAAGATGGCTCGTTGTTGAATATCTTTTGCTTTGTAGTGCAAAGATGAATTATTGATGAATATCTTTGGCTCGTAATGCAAAGATGACATGTTGTTGAATATATTTAAATTGTAGATGTAAAAGATGAATTATTGATGAATATCTTTCGCTCGTAATGCAAAGATTACTGTTGTTGAATATCTTTAGCTTTGTAGTGTAAAGATGAACTGTTGATGAATATCTTTGACCCGTAGTGCAAAGATGAATTTATTAGTATGATTATGAGCGAGGCTGTGATTTGGTATAACCATGATATTTGATGTTTTCGTAAAGACAAAGTGATGAAAATTATCTTCGTCCCGGATGAGAAGAGAGAATTTAGAATCACAATTATGATTATGAAGTTATTCATATGATTGTGGAAAGGAGGCTGTTGATTGATGTTACTGAGGATAAAATATTGTTGGTGGACTTTTAACGTGGAGAAGACAATAGACTTTTTATAGTCTATTTGACTCTTTTTTTAATGGATCGCTTGCGTCTCCACGCAACTATGGTTGAAAAGTTTTATCATCTACCATATGTTCTAAATCTCGATTCATTCTTGATGAAGACTATTGATAATTTATTTATCTTTAGTCATAATATTCTTTATCGAGCTAGTTCAGGTTTCACCCTTTTGTTTCACAATTCCTTTCGTGTAATAAAAGTGTGTATTTGGGTTGAATTGGGGATAACAAGGAATAGAATCATTGGTCTATAGTTGTTGAGGTTCTCCCAAAGAGTATGAAAATAATTTTATTGAGGGCTTTAGTGTGTTGTATTTTATACATCATTTAATAGTTATTTTTGGTGAATTAAATAGGGTGAAAGCGAACTGACTTTGGAAGGGTGTTTTGTCACTATCATACAAGATGCCTATTGACATACAAACTCGTGTTATCATAAGACATGGTTGTCAGTGCTCATCCACTTGCCGAGTATATTTACAAGCACTACTTATATAATCTTGGTGTTTGTTTGGAGTATAATACCCAATTAGAGGCAGTGGAGATAATGATATGTCAAGAGAAGACTCGCCATTGGGAAGAATACGATAGTAATCTTCTCGTTTTTCTTTGGGGACTATTGGGTCAACCAAGGATAATTCTGTGGCCATATGATATCTACCATAACCTAAAAGCATGGCCTCCCATGTACGAAGGTTTCCTTGAGCACTTCCCAAAGATTCTAATTTCTAAAACAGTTTTTGACTATACCTTTATGTAAGGTGTCATTGTGACGTGCTACAGTTGGTATATATTTATCCAAACTCACAGCATATGTGTTGTTGTATTTTGCACGACAATTGTTGTAATAAAGTTGTAGTTGTTTTCGTACCATATATTTGGCGACTCAAAATGGGTGTTGTGTATACCTATTTTGGGGGCGTCTCAGTTGGTATCAGAGCCATAAGTAAAGAGCCCCGAGCCTCTCGCTGGTGACTTCCTGTTTATGGGGGATGCACCGAAGCCAGACTCTCCGTAGGGGACGCCGTTCTGCGGTGGCAAACTGATAGGTACCATTGTGAGGTGCTGTGGTTGAAGCACCATGAGAGTCACATTTGGTATTAGAGCTTAGGGATATGATCTCTGGCGGAGATCGGGGAATAGAACTAGGAGGGGAGAGATGAGTAAATCCTTCGCTAGTGTGTCCTACCTAAGCTTATTTGTTGGTCAGTCATAATATCGGGATATTATATGATATATTAATTTGTTCAATTAACCCTTGTTTTGAAGCTGTATTCTAGAATGATATCTGAAATACAGGAGATGAGCAATGGAGAAATCATGAGGACAGAGAAGATGGAATATGAAATTAAAGCAAGGTATTCTCAACTCTTTGAAATACCAGGTACGTAAATTTCGGGGATGAAATTTCATAAGGAGGGGAGATTGTAAGACCCCGAATTTTATGAAATAAAAGTATTCAATTTTTCTTATAATTACTATTCAGTAAATGGTTAAATTGATAAAAGTTAAAGTTAAGGGTGATATATGAATTTTTTTCAAAAATACGCAAGTGGTTATAAAATATTCATTGTTGTTTAGGGAATATTCGTTTGGTCGTGGAATATTCTTTTACGCTTGGGAATATTAAATGCAATGGTAGCCAGACCATTTGTGGGCCCCATAATGAGAATAAGCGTGGGATGAAGAAAACGACAAAATTAAGTTTTTATAAATAACGGCGTAATCGTTACCGTTAACACTGTTGGAATACCCGATGGTTAAAATACAGTAATATGCGTGTTTGCACAGTAGCACACGGTTTTACACAGTATTTTTGAATTATTGATTCTTACGTAAGAAGGCACTACTCAATAATTGTTACAGTAATTACTGTTCAATATTTTATTATATTGATTCAATAATTAATGCGTTGATATTTTATATTATTGTTGTTCAATAATTGTCACTGCACAGTATCTCCATTATCAGATCAATAATTCATATTATTTGAATAATATTATTAGATAACATTATTGGCAATGTCTAGAAAGTTTCATCGAGGAGAGGTTTGGTCACCTAATAATTGCGCCAAGTAAGGAGAAATTCTTATTGGAAAGCCCCTCTTTCCGGGAGGCGCACTGGTTGTCATTATTGTGATTCTATAATATTATTTATGAATAATTAATTATTGATTTATATGACAATGAAATATTTATTTGATGTGGATATAAATGATGGATTTATTTATGTGGTTATAAATGAAGGAATTAATGTTGAGGTATTTTATCAGTATTTTGTCGGATTGGAGGTATTAAAAGATCAAATCGGTGTTTTTACTGACTTTTATTATGTGAGTTATAATTTTTAATCAATAGTTGGATCGTTGGGATTTTTGGATATGTTATACATATATAAGTTGAGTATATGTTCACAAATTTTGAACCGTTAAAAATGAACGTATAATTTGTTATGAATTTTAAGAGGTGAGTGATTCAGAAATTAGGTTATAAATGATTTTGGTGGAAAATTCTAGAATTGGTGGGCCCCACTTGTGGTTGGTGAAGAAATGTGCTAAATTTTATTTCAAATGTGGTGGGTGGGAATAGTAGCGAGTAAAGCCATCGTAAAGCAGTCAAGTCTTCTTCTTGCGTCTTTAACATTTTCCTATAAATAGAGGCTAAATTAGAATTGAAAATCACACCGTAAACATAAGTTTTCTCTTTTTCTCTCTAGATTATTGAGTGTAATTTATGAGTATTTAGATACTTGGTGAGTTGATATTCATCGATCTGCAAGTTTCCTTCATCATATATCCAGATATCCCGTCGTAAGTCTTGCTCTCTTTTGAGGTAAGGGATAGTAAGGGATATTATTTTTTTTTCGTAATGATATTATTTCTTCAATATCATTATCTTTGAAATGTTGATCTGAAGTTTTTATCAAAATTGGAACTTTTTTTCATGCTTCTGGGTTACTATTCACGAGTTCTTATTCACGAGTTACTATTCATGAGTTACTATTCACGAGTTACTATTCACGAGTACTATTCATGAAGCGTGAAGATGTTTTTTTGTGGAATTTCTATCTTTTGGTGTTGAGATTCTTATTCACGATATCTGACTATTCATGATCACGAATCTATTCTTTATTCATTCAAGAAAAATGAAAATTTTTCTTTTCGTCTAAAATATCTATTCTGGATACTAGCTTTGATTGTATCCATGTTTTGATCATTCTTGAATTTTACACCACTATGATTATTTTGAGGTATTTTTGGATGTATAGATTAGGAGTTATGAATTTTATGAGAAAAGACTATTTTAAAAGTAACTATTTATAACTCCTTGCGGTTAACTCCAAAATTGATGAAATTTTTATTGAGAGTACATCTATATAATATCAGTGTACTCTGTGAATTTCGGAATTTTTGGATAAAAGTACAATTTATGATAAATGTTTAAATATTAAATTGGTTTTGGCCATATGAAAAATAGTAAATGAATTTTTAAAATTTCGAGAAAAATATATGTTCAATATGGGACTATTTTATGCTAAATCCCTTAAAAGAAATATTTTTAAACTGATTTGGTATTTTCATTAAAATGTTCTAGTTATGAGCAAATGAATTAAATATGTTATGTGAAGTAAGAAAATTAGAAAATATGATTTTATGGTTTGAGAATCATATATGAGGTATATCTTGATTTTTGATGAGGTTTTAGTTATTGGTGATGAAATTTTATGAGTTTGGCATTTTATGATGATTAAATGCATTAATTAGTAAAGTGTAAACAATTTAATTAAATTGTTTATAAGTTTGAGAAATGATTAAAATATTATTATAATATGAATAATATTAGATTATGAGATTTCTAAGTGATTTAACATTTGGATTAAGGTGTTATAAATATGGATATGAATTTTATTATGAAACTTTATCTTTTTAGGTCGAGGTTACTTATGCATTATACGGGACTATATACGAATACGGGGTACTATTCACAACAAATTGGTTTCTTCTCTGACCAAATTATCGTTGATTTATGAATCTTACTCTTGAAATTAAAACCATGTTTTGATTATATTATTTTTATATAACATTCTTATAACCCTAATGATGATATTCTCTTTGACTTGAGTGTAAAGATGGGTAGATTATTGGTATGATCGTGACCATAGGTTCTCTTTAGCCAAGATGGTGCAAAAGTTGAATTGTTGACCGGTATGATCATGACCATTGAATTTACAATTGAATATTTTTAGCTTAAGTGCAAAAGGTGAATTGATCAACATGGTTATAATTATTGTTATATAACTTCCGAAATGATTATGTATTTCTTTGATATATGAATATCTTTGGCTCGTTGTGCAAAGATGACCATTGTTGAATATCTTTAGCTTTGTAGTGCAAAGATGAATTATTGATGAATATCTTTGGCTCGTAATGCAAAGATGACATTGTTGTTGTTGAATATCTTTGCTTTGTAGTGCAAAGATGAATTATTGATGAATATCTTTGGCTCGTAATGCAAAGATGACTGTTGTTGAATATCTTTAGCTATTTTGTAGTGTAAAGATGAACTGTTGATGAATATCTTCAATCCGCGTGGTGCAAAGATGAATTTATTAGTATGATTATGAGCGTGAGGCTGTGATTTGGTATAACCATGATATTTGATGTTTCGGGTAAAGACAGTGATGAAAATTATCTTCGTCCCGGATGAGAAGAGGAATTTAGAATCACAATTATGATTATGAGTTATTCATATGATTGTGGAAAGGAACTGTTGATTGATGTTACGGGGATAAAATATTGTTGGTGGACTTTTAACGTGAGAAGACAATAGACTTTATAGTCTATTTGACTCTTTTAATGGATTGCTAGTTCGTTACCGCAACTATGGTTGAAAAGTTTTATCATCTACCATATGTTCTAAATCTCGATTCATTCTTGATGAAGACTATTGATAATTTATTTATCTTTAGTCATAATATTCTTTATCGAGCTAGTTGTGCTCACCCTTTTGTTTCACAATTCCTTTCGGTGTAATAAAAGTGTATTTGGGTTGGCCGGGGATAACAAAGGAATAGAAGCGGTGGTCTATAGTTGTTGAGGTTCTCCTAAAGAGTATGAAAATAATTTTATTGAGGGCTTTAGTGTGTTGTATTTTATACATCATTTAATAGTTATTTTTGGTGAATTAAATAGGGTGAGGCGAACCCAACTTTGGAAGGGTGTTTTGTCACTATCATACAAGATGTCTATTGACATACAAACTCGTGTTATCATAAGACATGGTTGTGCTCATCCACTTGCTGAGTATATTTACAAGCACTACTTATATAATCTTGGTGTTTGTTTGGAGTATAATACCCAATTAGAGACAGTGGAGATAATGATATGTCAAGAGAAGACTCGCCATTGGGAAGAATACGATAGTAATCTTCTCGTTTTTCTTTGGGGTCTATTGGGTCAACCAAGGATAATTCTGTGGCCATATGATATCTACCATAACCTAAAAGCATGGCCTCCCATGTATACGAAGGTTTCTTGAGCACTTCCCAAAGATTCTAATTTCTAAAAGCAGCTTTTTGACTATACCTTTATGTAAGGTGTCATTGTGACGTCTACTGAGTTGGTATATATTTATCCAAACTCACAAAGATATGTGTTGTTGTATTTTGCACGACAATTGTTGTAATAAAGTTGTAGTTGTTTTCGTACCATATATTTGGCGACTCAAAATGGGTTGGATGGAATGGACCTATTTTGGGGTCGTTACACCGAGAACCTGGGTTTAAAGCCATAAGCAAACAACAACAAAAACCAAAACAAAAATTTGAAAATTGATCTTTGATAGGTACCCCTTCAAGCAACAAAGGTTAACACAAAGATTGGTTCTTCATCAAAGGACCAGACACTCTCCAACTCCCAAATTGGGCCTCCTACGGTCGCGCGAATGTTAACATCGAAGAAACCCCTCCAAACCGATCGATTCATTGAAATAGTAAAATTGATTTAAATACTGTCGATGAAGGAATAGGACTACAACCTTCTAACCAAGCCATCATCGTTGTACGATCACAAATGTAAGTTCTAAAACCCTCCATCCCCTCCTTGCATTCACATATCTCTCAATTTTTTTACTTCCAATTTTGACCTACCTTCTATATACAACATGTAAGACCCCAAATTATTAATAAATGAAATTTATTTTCCTCTATTTATTATTTTGAAATAGTAAGGGTTGATTTGATTAATGTGGATAGTTATGGGTAAAATACGCAAATATTTCGAATAAGCAGTGGTTATAAAATATTCATTATTGTCGGGTAATATTTGTTTTTGGTCGTGGAATATTAAATGCATTGACGGCGCGATCTTTTATGGGCCCCATAACTGAAAGCGATTGGATGAAAAGCGATAAATATAAGTTTTTATAAATAACTGGCGTAGTTATTACCAATTAATCTTTGTTGGAATACGGTGGTTAAAACACCTTGTCTACGCGTTGTTGAGCGAAGAAGATGCGGTATTGCACCAATTATTGATTCTTACGTGAAGGCATTACTCAATAATTGTTATAGTAATTACTATTCAATTATTTTATTTTATTGATTCAATAATTCTTGCATTGATATTTTATATTATTGTTGTTTCAATAAATTATCATTACACGGTATTTTCCATTATCGAGACAATAATTCATATTATCTCGAATAATATTATTGGATAACATTATTGGCAATGTCTAGAAAGTTCGCTTCAAGGAGAGGTTTGGTCACCTAATCAAGACGCCATGATAAGGAGAGATCCTTATTGGAAAGCCCCTCTTCCTGAAGGCAGTGCAGTTACGTAATCGTGATTACGTAATATTATTTGTGAATAATTAATTATTGATTTATATGATGAAGAAAATATTGATTTTATGTGGATATAGATGGAGAAAATTTTTAAAGTGACAATTTTTGAAAATTGAAATTTTATCTTTTTCTGATAAAATAATTCATTTAAATATATTATTATATTTTAATAATATAATAATGGTGATATTTTTACAATGAATGTGGGATATATGAGTATACGAGAAAAAAGAGTATTTTTGTTGCAATAAATATTAAAAACAGATTTTGTGTGTCGGTAGACCCATTTCTTGACTGAAATTTGATTATAGCTTGTAAAATCGGCCGTTTGTGGATTTCGATCAATTTTTGTTTGGAATTTGGAAAAACTTTCTTCTGTAAAGTTGTAGAGAATTGAATTTTCTATAAAAAGTCGCGAGATTCGAATTTTTTGATAAAAGGACTATTTATTATGAATTATTGAAGTTCCGAAGCTCCGAAATAATTGATTTTTGGAAGTTTTAATTATTTTAAATAAGAAAAACGTTTTTATTACTTTTTGGGAGGTGGGCTACATGTGTGTCTGATCTTGGATTAAGAAACATAATGCGTAGGAAGTTTTAGAAAATAATAATAAATATTTTAATAAATTTTCTACTTTGGTGTTCTAAGCATTTTCCTATAAATAGGGTCTTGGGTTAGAATTGAAAATCACATTTAAACTGAAGTTTTCTCTCTATATATATCGAGCGTATTCTTGTGAGTATTTTGAGTATACTTTGAGTATTGCTATACTGATTGCGTTCAAGTCATAACCTATATCCAGGTGTTTCAACTAGAAATCTTGTCTTTCGAGGTAAGGGATGTTATTTTATTGAAAATGATATTATTTCTTCAATATCATTATGCCAAAATATTGGTTGGAAATTTTATCGATTTGGAACTTTTTCATGTATGGGGTTACTATTCATGAGTTCTTATTCACGAGTTACTATTCATGAGTTCTTATTAATGAGTTCTTATTCACGAGTACTATTCATTAAGCGTGAAGATGTTTTTTTTGTGAAATTTCTATCTTTTGGTGTGAGAGTTACTATTCACGTGATACGGCCTTTATTCACATATCCAAGACTTATTCACGAATCTGAAGACTATTCAGAAAAATGAAATTTTTCTTTTTGTCCAAAATATCTATTATGGATACTAGCTTTAATTGTATCCATGTTTTGATCATTCTTGAATTTTACTCCACTCGATTACTTATGAAGTATTTTTGAAATTGGATTGTTTAAAATATGAATCCTTAATAATTGTTCTTTTGTTTCACTTTGGATTCGTTTCCTTTAAAATATTTTTCATCATCCTCGGTCCTAAATGATGATATTACTAAATATCTTTGGCTCACGTAGTCAAAAGATGAATGAATTCTTGATGAATATCTTTGGCCCGTAGTGCAAAGATGAGCAGTGTGTTGAGATGAACATGGCCGATTGATTAATATCTTTGGGCGTAGTGCAAAGATGAGCAGTGTTTAGATGAACATGACGGTGATGAATATCTTTGGCTGTAGTGCAAAAGATAAATATTTGATTCGGATATATATTGATTGATGTTACGAGGATAAAATATCGACGATGGGATTTTAAATTCATATATAGAAGATAGTAGTTTGCATTCTCCGCTTAACTCTTCTAATGAATTATTATTTCACTATGAAGATTGATTTAAAACCGGTTGTCTATTGTATTCTATTAGATTTTTCCTGTTGGAGACTAACGATAATTTGTTGTATATTATCTTAGTCATAATATTCTTTTTTGGGCTAGTTGAGCTCACCTTTTCCTTTTTGTTCCATTTTTCTTCTCGGGGAGGCGAGAATGTAGTGAGAAGACGCACAGTCGGGGTATGGAATGATGGTTATAGAGAGAGTTGTTTAGTAGTCCTCACCATTTTTGTAAAATAATGTATAAATAATTGTGATGAGGATTTATTTGGGTATGTATATTGTCTAGAAGACAATAATTGAATTTAAACTCACAGTATATATGTTGTCATATTTTGCACGACAAATGTATTAATAAAGTTGTAGTTATTTCTGTACCATGTATTTGGCTACTCAGAATGGGTTGGATGGAATGGACCTATTTTGGGGGCGTCACGGTTGGTATCGAGCTTAGGATATGATCTCTGGCGGAGATCGGGGAATAGAACTAGGAGGAGAGAGAGTAAATCCTTCGCTAGTGTGTCCTACCTAAGCTTATTTGTTAGTTGGTTAAGTATATAGGGATATTATGTGATATATTGATTTCCTTAATTAACCCTTATTTTATGACGATGATTTGAGAATGTCGATTGAGAATATTAACAATGGAGTAAATGAGACAGTGGAGATGCCTGTACTCACCAACGAGGAGAAGCGTCAACAACATTGGCAATGTACCTCCTGTGAACAACACCACCGAAAGCGAGATGATGAGCGAGGGGATGTTTAGAAGCTTTTTGCAGTTCATGCAAAATCGACGAGGAGACTTCGTGTTCAAAATCTGAGGAGGAAATGATAGCAATTCACGGGTGGTCACAATGCAAGCGATTCAAAAGTTGGGACCACCAGAATTATGGGGAAAGCCGGATCCTATTAAGGCGGAGATGTGGGTCAAATAAATTACCAAGATATTCGATGTCTTGGGATGCACGGAGGAACAGAAAGTTCCATTCGCTACTTTTATGTTCCGTAATGAGGCAGATTACTGGTGGGAATCTATGAAGCGTACCCATCCAGCTGCACTCAGCATGTCATGGGAGATGTTTTAGAAATAGTTCAATGACAAGTACTTCCCTGAAAGTATTCGTCATATGAAGGAAGTGGAGTTTATTAGACTGGAGCAGAATAACATGACGATGTCCTAGTACGAGGCGAAGTTCGCGGAGTTATCAAGGTTTGCACCTCATTTGGTGGAGAATGAGGAACGAATGACGCGGATGTTTCTGAGAGGTTTGAAACCCGGCATACGTCAGTATCTCATTTCTCATAAATTTTCTCTCTATTTAGATGTTGTCAATAGGGCTCAGTTGTTAGAGCGAGATAACGAGTACGTTCAACCGAGGGACCATAACCGAGGATTATACTAGAAGATAGCGAGTCATCGAATAACGATAACAACGGAGAAAAGAAGAATACGGAAAAAGGCGGTAACCACTCTGGTGGTAATCGTGGCCATGAAAATAGAAGAAAAGCGAGTCGGGAGGAGATTCAACAACGACCATGTGAAGACGCCACAAGAAGAATCGGTTCCAAAGGAGGAGAAAGACCACCGGTCAGTATGTTACAAATGCGGGAAAGAGGGACATATCGTACCCAAACCGCCCATAACAGTTTAAGGTATGCTATAATTGTGGGAAAATAAAGACATATCGCTCGAGATTGTACAATATCGAAACCAGATCCGGTGGAATGGTGACTCAAAAGGATGTCGGAAAAGTCAAAGTCAGCGGTTCTCGGAAGAAGCGTTTGTCGTGACCTCCAATAAAATGCGAGGAACCCAAACGAAGTTAGCACGGGTTAGTTAATTATAAATTCTTGCGAAGTTTATACCTTACTAGATACGGTTCTACCCATTCTTTTATCTCTCTTGCTTTGCGCTCAACGTTTGAACTTGACTACGGAGAAATTAGACTTTGACCTATTTATGGAGACTCAGTTAGGAGAAACTTTCATTACATCCGTTGTTTAGAAATCTTGCTTGATTTAGGTTGGCCTTATCACATTACTGTTAACCTTATTTCTATAGAGATATTTGCTTTTGATGTGATTTTAAGGTTAACTACTCATCAAATAGAAATTGATTACTTTCGTAAGGTTGTTAGTTTTCATATTCTAAGCAACCTCGTTATTCAAATTCAAGAAATCAAACCATTGTAGTCAAACATTTTCATATCAAGCCATGAAGTCATTCTTTTATTAGGATGTCAAGTTTTCTTAGTCCATGTTATGGATTTGAATAAAGACACGTCGATTTGAATAATATTCTGTTGTTATTAATTTTTCTGGACGTATTTCTGAAAAATCTCTTGGCTTACTCCCAAAGTTCGATATTAAATTTTGTATCGACTTTGAACCCCAGTACAAAACTCATTTCTAAAATCTCATATCGAATGGCTCTATTGAACTTGGAGTTAAAAATTCAACTATAGAATTTGGTACCGAGCCTTTATCTGGTGACTTCCTTTGTGGAATGCACGAAGCCGGACTCTCGTAGGGGACACCATATTCGATGCGATAGTAAATTGATAGGTGTCATTGTAACGTGATATCCAAGGTTGGGATATGAGTCGCGAGTTGAGAACAACATAAGTCGGTAATCGAAATACGTAGCTTTCAGGCTTAGTTGGTTATTATCGGAGATTCGTTGAAGGATATTCTCGAATCGCTATTCCATTAACGTGAATCGACTTCGTAGAGATACAAAAGTCTAATGGAGCAAGGAATGTGGGAAGAGCTTCAAGAACTCAAGAGGAGACTCATTTCAAAGATATGTTACGACCGTGCCATCCCGGAAAAGCGAACGTGGTAGCTGACGTGTTGAGTAGAAGATCGTATACAAGTATGAGTATGATATTGTCAAAGACTAATTTCGTATAATTTACAAATAATAGAGATGAAGATGAAAACTCTAGGTACCCACGTGATGATATACGAGTATAATTGACTTTAATCGATAAAGTTAAAAGTCATTCAAGCTACACACCGGGTGATGAATTTGAAGAAGGAGGTGCAAGAAGTTGTTATTTCAAAAGCAAGAATCGGTGAGGTGAGGAAAGCTCAAACCTTCGATTTATTAATCCATTTGAAATTCTCGATCGAATAGGAGGCTGTGGCCTATAGACTCGTTTTACCGCCAAGTATGACGCGTGTTCATAACGCTTTTTCACGTATCGATGTTACGTAAATATGTGGACGACCGAACCACGTCATTGAAGTTAGAAACCGAATGAGATAGCCAGAAGACTTAACGACGAGGAGGTACTGTCAAGATCTTGGATAGGAAAGAACATGTCCTATGTATGCAGAGGTTATACCACAAGTTAAAGTTTTGTGGAGAAACCATGCTATTGAGGAAATGACCTTGGAGTTGGAAAATGAAATGAAAGCGAGGTATTCTCATCTTTTCAAACACACAAGATGCGTACGCCAATTTCGAGGACGAAATTTCATAAGGAGGGAAGTTGTAAGACCCCAAATTATTAATAAATGAAATTTATTTTCCTCTATTTATTATTTTGAAATAGTAAGGGTTGATTTGATTAATGTGGATAGTTATGCGTAAAATACGCAAATATTTCGAATAAGCAAGTGGTTATAAAATATTCATTATTATACCGGGAATATTCGTTTTGGTCGTGGAATATTAAATGCTTTGTAGAGGAATATTAAATACGACAGTGGCCTTGATCTTTTGTGGGCCCCATAATGTAAAAAGCGATTGGATGAAGAAAATGACAAATATAAGTTGTTTATAAATAATAGCAGTAGTTATTCTGATTATCTTTGTTGGAATACCCGGTGGTTAAAACACACTAATACGCGTTGTTGAATAAGAGTAGCACTGCAGTATTGCACCAATTATTGATTCTTACGTAAGAAGGCACTACTCAATAATTGTTACTGAAGAATTACTATTAGGTATTTTATTTTATTGATTCAATAATTCTTTGCATTGATATTTTATATTCTTGTTGTTTGATAAATTGTCATTACACAGTATTTTCCATTATCGGAGCAATAATTCATATTATCCGAATAATATTATTGGATAACATTATTGACAATGTCTAGAAAGTTACATCTAAGGAGAGGCTTGGTCACCTAATTGCTTGGCCAAGTAAAGAAAGATCCTTATTGGAAAGCCCCTCTTTCTGAGGGCGGCTTTAGTTGCCTTAATCTTCGTGATTACGTAATATTATTTGTGAATAATTAATTATTGATTTATATGATGAGGAAAATATTGATTTTATGTGGATATAGATGGAGAAAATTTTTAAAGTGACAATTGTTGAAAATTAAAATTTTATCTTTTTTCGATAAAATAATTCATTTAAATATATTATTATATTTGAATAATATAATAATGGTGATATTTTTATAATGAATGTAGGATATATGAGTACACGAGGAAAAAGAGTATTTTTGTTGCAATAAATATTAAAAACAGATTTTGTGTGTCGGTAGACCCATTTCTTGACTGAAATTTGATTATAGCTTGTAAAATCGGTAGTTGTGGATTTGATCCAATTACATTTGGAATTTGGAAAAACTTTCTTCTGCAAAGTTGTAGAGAATTGAATTTCCTATAAAAAAAAATTGCTAGATTCGAATTTTTTGATAAAAGGCTATTTATTATGAATTATTGAAGTTCCGAAGCTCCGAAATAATTGATTTTTGGAAGTTTTAATTATTTTAAATAAGAAAAACGTTTTTATTACTTTTTGGGAGGTGGGCTACATGTGTGGCTGATCTTGGATTAAGAAACATGTGCGTAGGAAGTTTTAGAAAATAATAATAAATATTTTATTAATTTTTCTACTTTGGTGTTATAAGCATTTTCCTATAAATAGGGTGCTTAGGTTAGAATTGAAAATCACACCGTAGAATGAAGTTTTCTCTCTATATTATCGAGCGTATTCTTGTGAGTATTTTGAGTATACTTTGAGTATTGCTATATCTGGTGCAAGTTCAAGTCATAACCTATATCCGGTGTTTCAACTAGAAATCTTGTCTTTCGAGGTAAGGGATGTTATTTTATTCGAAAATGATATTATTTCTTGATATCATTATGCCGAAATATTGGTTGGAAATTTTTATCAAATTTGGAACTTTTTCATGTCTGGGGTTCTTATTCATGAGTTACTATTCACGAGTTACTATTCATGAGTTACTATTCACGAAAGTTCTTATTCACGAGTTACTATTCATTTAGTACTATTCACGAAAGCGTGAAGATGTTTTTTTTTTGTGAAATTTCTATCTTTTGGTGTGAGTTCTTATTCACGTATACTGGCACTATTCACGAATACTCTGACCTTTATTCATCGAAAAATAAAATTTCTTCTTTTTGTCCAAAATATCTATTATGGATACTAGCTTTGATTGTATCCATGTTTTGATCATTCTTGAATTTTACTCCACTCTGATTACTTATGAAGTACTTTTGAACTTGGATTGTTTAAAATATGAATCCTTAATAATTGTTCTTTTGTTTCACTAGATTCGTTTCCTTTAAAATATTTTTCATCATCCTCGGTCCTAAATGATGATATTCTTGAATATCTTTGGCTTTTGTAGTGTAAAGATGAATGATTTCTTGATGAATATCTTTGACCCGTAGTGCAAAAGATGAGCAGTGTTGAGATGAACATGACCAGATTGATTAATATCTTTGGCCCGTAGTGCAAAGATGAGCAGTGTTTAGATGAACATGACGGTGATGAATATCTTTGGCACAAAGTGCAAAGATGAATATTTGATTCGAGATATATATTGATTGATGTTCTGAGGATAAAATATCGACGATGGACTTTTAAATTCATATATAGAAGATAGTAGTTTGTATTCTCGCTTAACTCTTCTAATGAATTATTATTTCCACTGCGAAGATTGATTTAAAACTGGTTGTCTATTGTATTCTATTAGATTTTTCCCTGTTGGAGACTAACGATAATTTGTTGTATATTATCTTAGTCATAATATTCTTTACTGGGCTAGTTGAGCTCACCCTTTTCCTTTTTGTTCCATTTTTCTTCTCAGGAGGCGAGAATGTAGCGAGTACGAGTCGAGGTATGGAATGATGGTTATAGAGAGAGTTGTTTAGTAGTCCTCACCATTTTTGTAAAATAATGTATAAATAATTGTGATGAGGATTTATTTGGGTATATATATTGTCTAGAAGACAATAATTGTATTTAAACTCACAGTATATATGTTGTCATATTTTGCACGACAAATGTATTAATAAAGTTGTAGTTATTTCTGTACCATGTATTTGGCGACTCAGAATGGGTTGGATGGAATGGACCTATTTTGGGGGCGTCACACAACATCTCTCATCAGACCAACAATTCCCGAAAGGGAACTTGACGAAGATCCCCCAATCATGCGACATCCCTCCAATTACCGAAACCACACCATTGAAAGTCATACCCGAATAACCATCCAAATCACGAACCAAACCTAAATTAACAATAATGGTACCTAAGCCCAAGCCAACAACAATTCCCACTCCCTTTTTCAGAAAAAACCCCTTGGATATGCCAAACTCCAACAGGACCAAAATCCTTTGGGTTAAGAAAAGGCGTATCAAGGTCATTCCCCAAACTTCCTAAGAACCTAAACCACTATATATGTTACACCTATTATCACAATCGAAATAATCCCAACTACCGAAGCCATTCCAACCAAGACCTCCGAACCAAACCAAAGCCAAAAACGGAAAGAACCTAAAGACCCTTCTACCGAACCACCAAATAAAAGGGCCAATACCAAAAAATCTACCAAACACCCTTCTCCCCACAAACAAAATTCTCCTAACTAAACTCAAGAGAATGGATCCTCAGCGAACCTTTGGTGTGACGCCCCCAAAATTAGGTATACATCACCCATCTTGGGTAGTCAGATACATGGTACAGAATTTAAATACAACTTACTTAATATAAGCGTAGGTATACAATCGACATAAAGCGTGAGTGTGAATACAAATATTGTCTACTAGAGATTATACAAACTCAAAAGGAGTCCTCATTACAATTATTATCACTTTATTTCACGAATAGTGAGGGACTACTAATGCTATCCTACGGACCATTACTCCGTTCCCAGGCTCGTCCCGGCTATATTCTCATTTCACAGAGAAGCAGTGAAAGAAAGGGTGAGCTCAACTAGCTTTCGATGAAATATTATGACTAAGATAATGCGAGAATAAATTATCATTAGCCTTCAATGATGTTAAAAGCGATAAAATATAATGAACATCAAGTTTAACTACTGGTGAACCGCCGATCCATTAAAAAGTCAGTAGAAAATAAAATCTATTATCTTTTATGATTTAAAAGGTTTTCATCTTGTTATTATAGGCGAGACTCGACTTTAATAAATATTCACATCATCGAATCACCTTACACTTTTCTCGGCCGAGGATATTCTTTAGTATCACGACCACAATTATTAAATGTTTCTACGGGCGAGAATATTTGTGTATTCATTAATGGTCATGATCATGCCAACAAATGTCCATCGATGCACTCACGGGCCCTTGAGGATTTTTACCACATCATTTGTAACATTACGGTCATGATTACCTTAGAATAGTCTCAGTCATAATCATACCAAGTCCATCTATACCTTTCTGAGCCACGAGATGACTTTCAACATAATATAAACATGAGGATGATGACAATGATATAAGAATTGATAAAACAAGTTCAAGAATTAATTTATCTAGGAACCAATAACATCAATTGTCGACATGATCTTGCTTTTTGTAGAGTAAAATTCAAGAATCTTGAGAAGAATATTTCCATGAAAGGATCTTTGGATGAAGCGCAAATATCGAGGATATTCCACTAATTTCATGGAGTATAAAAGTCAAAGTTTTAACTTATTTGGGTATAATAAAGAATGGAATAACAAAAGAAATCACCATGCATGCGATAGAGCCCATGCAGGCGAGTTATTCAGCGAGAATAATAAATAACGGAACTAGGTCGGCCGTAAAAGCAGACGAGGATATTCAGCAGAAGAATATAAGAATGGAAATGGTCGGTCGGC
Source organism: Panax quinquefolius (assembly GCA_020205615.1). Lineage (NCBI taxonomy): Eukaryota > Viridiplantae > Streptophyta > Magnoliopsida > Apiales > Araliaceae > Panax > Panax quinquefolius. The sequence continues at coordinate 170,251,669 of CM035156.1, forward strand.
GTAAAACACACAGACAGGATGTTCAAGCAGAATAATAATAATAAAGCGCGGAACCGAGTTAGGTGTAAAACCTGCAGACGAGGATGTTCGATAGAATAATAATAAAAAGGCGGAACGAGGTCAGATGTAAAAAAACACAGACGAGGATGTTCCAACGAATAATAGAAGAATGTCACCAAGTATAGGGTAAACCCGCATATCTGAGTTATTCAGCGAGAATAATAAGCAATGGAATAACAAGCAGTTCTCTTCATGAATAAGAAAGAATAACACCCTTACTTTTAGTAGGAGATTGAATCTCTGCGGATAGTGTAGTAACAAAATACTCTTCTTCTTTCTCTTATTCTCTCTATACTTTCTCTCTCTATAAGCTTGAATGAATTCGTGAAAAATAATGAAGTACTAGGCCTCTATTTATAGAAGATTTCTAGCTTAGCTTTTTGCCCGTGTGAAAAGCGAAAGTGGCTTGAATTTGGTGATATGAAAAGAAAAGTGGTTTGGCCTTTGTAATGTGAAGCGACAAGTGGTTTGGCGCTGTAATGTGAAACGACAAGTGGTTCGGCCTTTGTAATATGAAACGCAAAGTGGTTTGGCGTGCAGTAAAGGTAATTACTATTGTGAAGGTAATTACTATTCAAAGGTAATTATTATTATACGAAGGTAATTAATTCTTATTGTGAAGAGACTCTTAGATGATGACATATGGGCCCCCATAAAATAATCAAACTTACCACAAGCGTCTCATATTAGACTCTTTATATACATCAAGGATTGAATAAATATTACCACAAATAATTTTATTTTTAATCAAAACATATTTAATCTTTCAACAATTATTAATCATTTATAACTTGTCGTCTCGATTATTGATTATAACTATAACATATTATCTGAGATGATCTTGTGACAATAATTGAATCAATAATATAAGAGATATGATGCGCAATTCTTATAGCAATAATTGAGCGTAGGTTGGTGACTTCTCACGTAAGCATCGATAATCGATATCGTGTCTTCTTATCTGACTCTGGCGTATTCTTTGTACTTTTACTCTAGGGTAGTTCAACAATTTTAACGGTAACACCTCTGTAGTTATTTTTATAGAAAAATAATTTTGTCGTTTTTCTAACTAAATGATACTTCCGTTAATGGGGTCCACTGATGATTGGTAGTCGTACGAATATTCCCAAACAAAAAAGAATATTCCCAGAGCCAAGCGAATATTTTATAACAACTTGCTTACTTTACAAAATTTATAAATATTACCCACAACTATAACATTATATCAAATTTATTCCATAATATTCAAAAATAATATTTATAGAAAATTCATCTTTATTTATAAAAGTTGGGGTCTTCTGACCTCCCTTCTTATGAAATTTAAGCCCTCGAAATTAGAGTGCATTACTGGTATGTCGAAGAGGTAAGGATACCTTGATTTCATTTGATTCTAACTCCCCAGTCATTTCCTCAACATCGTGGTTCCTCCACAAAACTTTGACTTGAGGTATAACCTTGGGCGTAGAATATGTTCCTTCTTATCAAGATTTGAGCAGGAACCTCTTCATACGTCAAATCTTCCGCTATTTAAATCGGTTCTAACTTCGATAATGTGGTTTGGGTCTTTCACATATTTACGTAACATGGATATGTGAAAAGCGTTATGAACACGAGACATACTTTGGCGGTAAAAGCGAGTCTATAGGCCGCGATTCCTACTCGATCGAGGATTAAAATGGAATAGATGAATCGAGAATTGAGTTTTCCTCTCTTTCCAAATCTTGTAACTCCTTTCCATGGAGCGACTCTTAACACGACACATGATCTCTATATCGAATTCCCGTCCTTTCGATGAAGATCGGCATAACTCTTTTATCGATTTTGTGAGGTTTTTATCGTTGTCGGATCGTTTGAATCTTTTAAGTAGTCATCGTACCACTCTCGGTCCCAACAACGTTGCTTCACCCACCTCATCCCAACATCTTTGGAAGCGACACTTTCTTCCATACTGGCGCTTGAATGGAGCCATGCCGATACTTGCTTGATAAGCTTTGTTGTTGTAGGAAAACTCCACCGATGGTAAGAACTTGTCGACTTCCTTGAAATCAAGGAGGACACGAGTCTTAATAGATCTTGAGAGTTTGAATAGTCCTCTCCATTGTCCGTCAAAATCGAGGATGATATCTTAGAAGCTAAATCGTGAAGTCTGTGCCCATAGCTTTTTGCAAACTAACCCAAAATCGTGAAGTGAATCTTGGGTCTCGATCGAGAAACTATGGATCTAGGCATACCATGCGATCTTACAATCTCGTTTATGTACACATCTGAGCAAGGCGTTCAAGTGTATAAGTTTCTCGTATCGGTAAGAAATGAGTGAGACTTGGTCGATCTATCAATAATGACCCAAATCGCATCTATGCCTTGAGAAACCTTAGGAAGGCCGTGCTTGAAATCCATGGTAATGTGCTCCCACTTCCATTACGGAATTTCAAGTGGTTCTGATGGACCTTTTGGTACTTGATGCTCTCGCTTTAACTTCGTTGACAAGTTAGACACCTTGAGATAAAGCAGCGCTATCTCTCTCTTCATATTGCTCCACCAAAATGTATGGCGAATATCATGATACATTTTTGGTACTCGAGATGGATTGCAAATGGTGTGTTGTGCGCCTCCATCATGATATTATACTTTAAATCGAGGTCGTTAGGAACTGAAAGTGCTGGAGTTGACTCGAAGTATTCCTTCTTCATCGATTCTTGCTTGGCATAGCACCTTCTTGCACTTTCTTCCTCATACGCATCGGCTCCAGTGCGTAGCGAAGCGACTTTAACTTTATCGATTAAAGTCGGTTCTACTCGTATACTCGCTATCATCACATGAGTCCTTGGAGTCTTTAACTCTATCTCCATCCTTTGCAAGTCATACAAAATGGGCCTTTGCGTTGACAATATCGCACTCGTACTTGCATATGATCTTCTACTCAATCGTCGGCTACCACGTTCGCTTTTCGGGATGGTATTGGATGGTATGATCATAATCTTTCTTGAGTTCAATCCCAGCGTCGTTGTCGCATGTTGAGTTCCTTTTGAGTGAAGAAATATTTGAGGCTTTTATGATCAGTAAAGATCTCCACTTTCTCCCCATCTGAGTAATGCCTCCAAATTTTAAGTGCAAAGAAAATGATTTGCTTGACTCTAGATCATGGGTAGGATAATTCCTCTCATATTCTTTGAGTTGTCATGAGGCATAAACTATAACTTTTCCATGTTGCATGAGAACACATCAACCCTTTTGCGAAGCATCTTTGTAGATGACAAATCCCTCAAGGCAGGATGGTATTGTCAGAAAGCAGTCTTTGAAATAAGTCTCCTCTTGAGTTCTTGAAAACTCTTCTCACATTCTTTGCTCCAATAGAACTTTGTATCTTTAAAGTCAATTTGAGTCGATGGAGTAGCGATTAGAGAAAATCCTTCCACGAATCTCAGATAATAACCACTAAGCAAGAAAGCTACGTACTTGGTCATTTGATTTAGGTTGTCCCGACTTTGAATAGCTTGATCTTTCTTTGGGTCAGCAGATATTCCATGACTTGATACCACGTGCCCGAGGAATGCTACTTCTTGAGCGAACTCGCATTTCTTCAACTTGGCATAAAGCTTATATTCACGAAGCTTTTGGAGTGTCGACCTCAAGTGTTGCTCATGATCTTCACGGCTTTTGGAATAAATAAGGATGTCATCGATAAAAGGCGACCACAAAGTGATCCAAATATTCCTTGAATACTCGGTTCATCATATCCATGAAGGCGGCGGGCATTAGTCGATCAAAAGGACATGACTAGGAATTCATAATGCCGTCTGGGGAGTTACGGCCGTCTTTGGAATGTCGGTGATTTAATCTTGATTGGTGATATCAAGAGCGAAGATCGATCTTTGAAAAGAATTTGGCTCCTTGCAATTTGGTCGAAACGGTCATCAATACGTGGCGATGGATACCTATTTTGATGGTGACATGATTGACTCCAGATAATCAATACAAAGTCGCATACTCCCATCTTTCTTCTTCACGAATAGAGCAGGAGCACCCGAGGAGAAGTACTTGGGGCGAATAAAGCGATGTCTAACAATTCTGCGGTTGGGTCTTTATCTCACGAAGTTGATAGGAGCCATTCGATATGGGGCTTTGGAAATAGGTTTTATCACAGGGTTCGAAAGTCGATACAAAATTCAATTTCACGCTTCGAGGGTAGGCGGGGAAGTTCTTGGGGAATCGTCGGGAAATTTATTAACAATAGAAATATCGTTCAAAAGCGGCGTATTTTTGTTTAAATCGTGACATGAGCTAAGAAAGCTTGACATCAGTTTTTGATAAGCGAATAGCTTTATGGCTTGAGATAGTAGTGATTGATTTTAATGGTTTGGTCGTTTGAATTAGCATAATAGGTTGATTAGGAATATGAAAGCTATGACTTACGAAAACAATCGATTTTTGCATGATAAGTAGTTAACGATCGATCCTAGAATCACGTCAAATCAAGTATTTTTAATGAAATAAGATCGACGGTAATGTGAGGGTGCAGATTTGAACCAAACAAGACTTATAAGCGAGTGGATGTAATGAAGGTTTCTCCCAGCGGAGTTTCCACGAGATAAGTCGAAAGTCTAATTTCTCGGTCGAATTTAATCGATGATGGTAAGTAGGAGAAATAAAAGAATGGGTGAAGCCGGTATCAAATAAAGTATAGACTTCATTAGAGTTTATGATAAGCTTACGTGATGACCTCATTCGGGTTCCTTGCTCTTTGGGAGGTCGACAAAGCGCTCTCCCTTGCAGCTCTGGGTTTGAATTTTACGGGATGGCCTTTGGTGCCTCCATCTAGCTGAATTTGTCTTGATGGCGAAAAATCAAGCTAAGTGACCTTCTCTTCCACAATTATAACATGCTTTGGGCGGCATGGCAGCAGTTTTGGATGATGTGTCCCTCTCCTCGCATTTGAAGCATATGATGGGTGGTCTTTCTCCTTCCTTAACAATGGGTCTTTGGTCTTTGGCGTCTTTCCATCATTGTTGAATCTCCTTTTCTTGAAATGTCCATTCTTATTGTTTTGTACGATTACTGCAAAGTGGTTACCATATCGGCACATTGATTCCCTCACGCTTGTTGTCCTAAGCCCGATGACTCTCTACCATTTGGTATTATAATTTTTTTTAAATTGCTCTCTTTTAGTTGCGTTGACTCGTTATCGCGCTCCACTAAGCGAGCCCTATTTACAACATCGAATACAAACACGGTTTATGAGAAATAAGATGTTGGCGTATCTCGACTCGAACCTCTTAAAAACATTAGCGCCATTCTCTCTTCATTATCCACGAGTGAGGGGCCATGGATAGTGATAACTCATAAATTTTGCCTCGTATTGCGACACGGTCGTATTGTTTTGTTCGACTTGATAAACTCCACCTCCTCCTTACGTATGGCGAATACTTTCGGGAAAGTATTTGTCGTTGAAACGACTCTGGAACTTCTCCCGAAGATATCTTGATCTGACGGGTTGAGTACGTTTCTGGAATTCCACCGATGTCTGCCTCTCGCGTATGACGTAAAAGGTGGCAAAGGAACCTTTTGCTCCTCGGAGCATCCCGAGACATCAAATATCTTGGTAATCTGCTTTATCCATGCTTAGCGAGAAGTGGTTTTGGCTCTCCTTAAACTCCGGTGGTCCCGGCTCCTTGAATTGTTTAGCGGTGACCAGCTTGAGGAGTTTTCGTGTTTCCACCTACGTTTTGGGCGAGTCGCTCTGCTTTCTTTGTTGCATAAATTGCATAAAGCCTCTGAACATTTGATCATTCATCATTTAGTCGGTGTTGTTGTTTGCGTGAGGATTATCGCCTTCTGATGCATTATCTTGATTATTGATATGTGGTGAATCGGCGATAAATACATGCTCCATTCTTTATTCTCAACATTCTCGGATGTCATTTTTAGAATCTTGCCACAAAACAAAGGTTAATTGACGTATAACATATTATCCTATATTACGTGAGCCGATAAAATAGCACGTAAACTTAGGTAGGTCATACTAGCGAAAGTATTCGTCTCTCCCCTCTAGTACTATTCTCACATCTTAGCGGGGATAATATCCACAAGCTTTGATACCAAGCTGTGGCGCCCCCAAAATTAGGTATACATCACCCATCTTGGGTAGTCGGATACATAGTCTGAAATTTAAATACAACTTACTAATATAACTTTAGGTATGCAATCTGACATAAAGCTGTGAGTTTGAATACAAATATTGTCTACTAGAGATTATACAAACTCGAAAGGAGTCCTCATTACAATTATTATCACACTATTTCACAGAATAGTGAGGACTACTAATCTTATCCTCTGGACCATTACTCTAGTTCCCCAGGCTTCGTCCCGGCTATATTCTCATTTTCTGAAGAGAACGGTGAAAGAAAGGGTGAGCTCAACTAGCTTCGATGAAATATTATGACTAAGATAATGCGAGAATAAATTATCATTAGCCTACAATGAGTGTTAAGCGATAAAATATAATGAACATCAAGTTTAACTACGGTGGAACAATGATCCATTAAAAAAGTTGAGTAGAAAATAAAATCTACTATCTTTTATGATTTTAAAGGTTTTCATCAACTTTATTATATTTGAGACTTCGACTTTAATAAATATTCACATCATGAATCACTTACGCACTACGGGCCGAGGATATTCTTTAGTATCCGACCACAATTATTCATACCAGCTACGGGCGAGAATATTTGTGTATTCATTAATGGTCGTGATCGTGCCAACAAGCTGTCCATCGATACCTTTACAGACCCCTTTGAGGATTTTTACCACATTATTTGTAACATTACGGTCGTGATTACAGAATAGTCTCTGAAGTCGTAATCATACCAAGTCCATCTATACTTCTGAGGCCACGAGATGACTTTCAACATAATATAAACATGAGGATGATGACAATGATATAAGAATTGATAAAACAAGTTCAAAAATTAATTTATCTAGGAACGATAACATCAATTATCGACATGATCTTGCTTTGTAGAGTAAAATTCAAGAATCTTTGAGAAAAATATTTCCATGAAAAGGATCTTTGGATGAAGCCTGAAATATCGAGGATATTCCACTAATTTCATGGAGTATAGAAGTGAAGTTTTAACTTATTTGGGTATAATAAAGAATGGAATAACAAAAGAAATCACCGTAAATGCGATAGGCCTTGCGAGCGAGTTATTCAATAGAATAATAAATAATGGAACCGGTCGGCGTAAAAGCAGCAGACGAGGATATTCAACGAGAATAATAAAGAATGGAACCCGGTCGGCGTAAAACACACTGACGAGGATGTTCAACAGAATAATAATAAGGCGGAAAAAAAGGCGGAACGAACCGGTCAGGTGTAAAAAATGACAAGGAATTCAGCGAAAAAGCGGAACGAACGGTGTAAAACACTGAGACGAGGATGTTCAACGAGAATAATAGAAGAATGTCACCAAGTATAGGGTAAACCGCATTATCTGGTTATTCAGCGAGAATAATAAGCGATGGAATAACAACAGTTCTCTTCATGAATAAGAAGAATAACACCCCTTACTTTTAGTAGGAGATTGAATCTTTGCGGTAGTGTAGTAACAAAATACTCTTCTTCTTTTCTCTCTTATTCTCTCTATACTTTCTCTCTCTATAAGCTTGAATGAATTAAGTGAAAATAATGAAGCACTAGGCCTCTATTTATAGAAGATTTCTAGCTTAGCTTTTTGCCGTATGAAAAAAGCGAGTGGCAGTATTTGGTGATGTGAAAAGAAAAGTGGTTTGGCCTTTTGTAATGTGAAGCGACAAGTGGTTCGATGCTTTGTAATATGAAGCGACAAGTGGTTCGACATTTGTAATTAATATGAAAGCGGCAAGTGGTTTGGCGTCTGGTAAAGGTAATTATTATTGTGAAGGTAATTACTATTTGAAGGTAATTACTATTGTGAAGGTAATTACTATTGTGAAGGTAATTCTTATTGTGAAAGACTCTTAGATGATGACATATGGGCCCCCCATAAAATAATCAAACTTACAAGCGTCTCATATGAGACTCTTTATATACATCGAGGATTGAATAAATATTACCACAAATCATTTTATTTTTAATCGACACGTATTTAATCTTTCAACAATTATTAATCATTTATAACTTGTCGTCTCGATTATTGATTTAATCTTATAACATATTATCTGAGATGATCTTGTGTGATAATTGAATCGATAATATAAGAGATATGATCGACAATTCTTGTAGCGATAATTGAGCATAGGTGAGTGACTTCTCGGCGTAAGCATCGATAATCAATATCGTGTCTTCTTATCTGACTACTGGCGTATTCTCTTGTACTTTTACTAGGGTAGTTCAGCGGTTTTAACGGTAACACCTCGCCATTATTTTTATAAAAGATAATTTTGTCGTTTTCTAACTATGACAATACTTACGTTGTGGGGTCCTGATGATTGAGCCATAAATCGAATATTCCCAAACAAAAGAATATTCCCAGAGCCAAGCGAATATTTTATAACAACTTGTTTACTTTGCAAAATTTATAAATATTACCCACAACTATAACATTATATCAAATTTATTCCATAATATTCAAAAATAATATTTATAGAAAATTCATCTTTATTTATAAAAGTTGGGGTCTTATATTTGGGCGATGGCGTAGAAGAAATATCCTGAATTGTTACAAAATTTCATTATATCGGTAAACGAGTGTTAGATTCGAGGAGTTAATATCCACCATTGAACTTGTCCTCGCTGAGATTATGCATCAAAGACGAGTAAGATCATCCGAACTCATATTACAATCTACTCTCAGTTGTATTTGATTCTAACCCCAATAATATTAATTTTAGGCTACTGCCATCTCTAGACACCTAATCCTCAGATGGAAAGAAATTGAAGAAATAGAAAAAGCAACTCAAAGGGAAAACGAGCTACTGAAGGCCGCCCTTAAAAAAGAAAGAAGTCTTCATGACAACACTTCTTTCTAATGCGAAGGCCTTCAAGCTGTTATCGCCAAATTGAAACAGGAAGCCGTAGAGGATGAAGCCTGCCGAAGGAGATACCTCGAGAACTATGAGAAAGTTCATAATGAAAACGAAGAAATGAAGCAAAATATCCAAGCTCTCAACCGTCAGATGTAAGACCCCAGCTTTTATAAATAAAGATGAATTTTTCTATAAATATTATTTTTGAATATTATGGAACAAATTTGATATAATGTTATAGTTGTGGGTAATATTTATAAATTTTGCAAAGTATGCGAAGTTGTTATAAAATATTACGTTTGGTGGGAATATTATTTTTATTAGGGAATATTAAATGCAATGGCTCGATCATTGGTGGACCCCCTATGAAATTATTGTCGGATTGAGAAAGCGAGCAAAAATATTTTATAAAAATAACGGCGGAGGTGTTTAAATTAAAAGCTGTTGAACTACCCGGTGGTAAAAAAATGCGATGTCTGGCGTGGTTGCGTAGTAGCACTGCGGTATTGATGATTGATGATCTTACGTGAGAAGTCACTCGGCTATGCTTTCGATTATTACTTCTGATAATTCTTTGCATCATATCTCTTATATTATTGATTGATTATTGTCACGATATCATCATATATATATATTTATAGTATTAAATCAATAATTGAGGCGACAAGTTATAAATGATTAATAATTGTTGAAAGATTAAATATGTGTTGATTAAAAATAAAATGATTTGTGGTAATATTTATTTGATCCTTAATGTATATAAAAAGTGCATTATGAGGGCGTTTGTGGTAAGTTTGATTATTTTATAGGGGCCCATATGTCATCATCTAAGAGTCTTTTCGTCGATAGTAATTACCTTTGTGAATAGTAATTACCTTTGTCGATAGTATTTACCTTCGTCGATAGTATTTACCTTACCGTCGATAATAATTACAACCGTAAATAGTAATTACCCTTGTGAATAGTAATTACCAACCGTCGATAGTAATTACCTTTGCAGACGTCGAACCCTTGTCGTTTCACATTCTGATGGCGTCGAACCACTTGTCGTTTCACATTCTGATGATCGAACCACTTTTTTTTCACATCGTGATCATTGAATAACTTGCCTTTTCACGGCGGGCGGTCTTAAGCTAGAAATCTTCTATAAATAGAGGCCTAGTGCTTCATTATTTTTCACGAATTCATTGAAGCTATAGAGAGAAAGTATAGAGAGAATAAGAGAAAGAAGAAGAGTATTTTATTCTTATACTTCTTTGCGATATTGATCTCTACCAAAAGTAAAGGGTGTTATTCTTTCTTAATTCATGAAGAAAGCATTGTTATTCCATTGCTTATTATTACATTGGAATAACTTTGTATCTGTGATTTACCTATACTTGGTGACATTCTTATTATATACATTGGAACATCACATGCGTGTGTTTTACAGGACTGGTTCGTCTTTATTATTATTACTGTTGGAACATCACATGCATGTGTTTTACAGGACTGGTTAAAATCTTTATTATTATTACATTGGAACATCACATGCATGCGTTTTATCTTGGGACTGGTTCCATTATTTATTATTACTGTTGGAATAACACACATGCGATACATCGCGTGCGTGGTGATTTCTTTTGTTATTACATTCTTTATTATACCGGTTGGTTAAAACTTTGACTTCTATACTCCATGAAATTAGTGGAATATCCTTGATATTTGCGTTTCATCGATATCTTTTCATGGAAATATTCTTGATCATTCTTGAATTTTACTCTCTACAAAAGCGATGTCGTGTTGATAATTTGGGCGTTAATAATTCTGGATAAAATAATTCTTGAACTTGTTTTATTGAATTCTTATATCATTGTCATCATCCTCATATTTATATTATGTTGAAAGTCGTATGTGGCTGTAGTGCATAGATGGACTTGGTATGATTATGACCGAGAGACTACCGGTGTGTCATGGTAGTAATGTTACAAATGATGTGATAAAAATCCTCGATGGTAGTAGTGCATTGGTTGGTGATTGTTGGCATGATCATGACCATTAATGAATACACAAATATTCTTGGCGCGTAGTGCGTGAATAATTGTGGTCGTGATCTTAAAGAATATCCTTGGTAGTAGTGCGGGGGTGATTCGATGATGTGGAATATTTATTAAAATTTGAGTCTAACTATACTTGATGATGAAAAATCTTTTAAAACCTAAAAGATAGTAGACTTTATTTTCTACTTGACTCTTTTAATGGATTGCTTATTCCATTGCTATGATTAAGCTGGTTGTCTATTGTATTTTATCGGTTTAACATTGTTGAAGACTATTGATAATTTATTACTGCATTATCTTAGTCGTAATATTTCTTCTTGGGCTAGTTGAGCTCACCCTTTCTTTCCTTTATTCTCTTGAGGAAATGAGAATATAATTTGGGACGAGTCGGGAAGCAGTGATGGTCTGAAGATAGCATTAGTAGTCCTCACTATTACGTGAAATAGTGTGATAATAATTATAATGAGGACTCCTTTTTTGAGTTTGTATAATATCTAGTAAGCGATATTTGTATTTAAACTCACGGTTTATGTCGATTTACGCAGTTATTAAGTAAGTTATATTTAAATTACATGTACCGTATAAGTGGCGACCCGAGATGGGTGATGTATACCTAATTTTGGGGCGTCACGGTTAGTATCGAGCTTAGGGATATGATCACAGCTAAGATGTGAGAATAGTACTAGGAGGGGGAGGCAGAATACCTTGCTAGTATGACCTACTAAGTTTATGTCTTTATTTTATTGGTTGGTTAGGAAGATAGGGATAATTTGTTACATGTCGATTTACCTTTTGTTTTGTGGCGATGTCGAAAATGACATACGAGAATGTTGAGAATACTTGATGGGCCTTGACGATCGTTGATTCACCATATCGATAATCGGGATAATGTGTCGAGGAAGGCGACAATCCTCATGCACAACAACAACTTGACCAAATGATGAATGATCGAATGTTAGGAGGCTTTATACGATTTATCTGGCAATGAGAAGCGACTCTGTCCAAAAGCGTGGGGTGGAAACACGGAAAACTCTCGGCGGTCGCATTAAACAATTCAATTTGGGACCACAGGAGTTTAAGGGAGAGCAAAACCACTTTGGCGGAAGCATGGATAAAGCAGATTACCAAGATATTTGATGTCTTGGGATGCTCAGGAAGCAAAAGGTTCCTTCTTGCCTTTATGTTCTTGTGGAGGCGATTCTTGGTGGGAATCGGTAAAAGCGTACTCGACTTTCTTTGTCTTAAAGATATCTTGGGAGAAGTTCGAGAGGCATTCAGCGACAAATACTTTCTGAAAGTATTACGCCACATGAAGGAGGTGGAGTTTATCAAGTTGGAACAAAACAATATGGCCAAGTGTCATGATCTGAGGCAAAATTTGCGGAGTTATCACGGTTCGTCCCAACTTGGTGGATAATGAAGAAGAATGGCGCGAATGTTTTAAGAGGTTTGAAAGCGGGAATCGTCGACATCTTATTTCGTAAAGCGTGTTTGTATTGAGATGTTGTAAATAGGGCTCGATTAGTGGAGCGATAATGAGTCAGCCTGACTAAAAAGAAGCGGCGGCGAAATTATAATACCGGCGGAGAGTAGTCGTCGAGCGGTGACAACAAGCGTGGAGGAATCAACGGGCGGATATGGTAACCACCGATGGTAATCGGGGCAAAAACAATAAGAATGGACATTTCGAGAAGCGGAGATTCAATGATGATGGAAGGCGTCGGCACTGACACCCGTTGTTAAGGAAGGAGAAAGACCACTATCGTATGCTTCAAATGCGGAGAGAGGACACATCGGTCAAAAGCTGCGTCATGCCGTCAAAGCGTGTTATAATTGTGGAAGAAGGTCCTTAGCTCGATTTTGTCGTTTCACAGAAGACAAATTCGAGCTAGGATGGAAACACACAAAGCCGTCCGGAAAATTCAAAAGCCGGTAGTCTGAGGGAGGCGTTTGTTGTGACCTCCCAAAAAAGCGAGGAATCCGAATGAGGTCATCACGGGTAAGCTTATCATAAACTCTAATGAAGTCTATACTTTATTTGATCTGGGTTCTACCCATTCTTTTATTTCTCTACTTGCGCTCATCGATTAAATTTGACTCGGAGAAATTAGACTTTGACTTATCTGTGGAAACTCCGTTGGGAGAAACCTTCATTACATCCCTTTGTTTATAAGTCTTGTTTGGTTCAAATCGGTACCCTCACATTACTGTCGATCTTATTTCATTAAAAATACTTGCATTTGGCGTGATTACTAAGGGATTGATTGGTTAACTACTTATCATACAAAAATTGATTGTTTTCGTAAGGTTGTTAGCTTTCATATTCTAATCGACCTATTATCTTGAATTCAAATGACCAAACCATTAAAATCAATCACGGTCATCTCAAGCCATAAAAGCTATTCGTTTATTGAAAAGCGGATGTCGAAACTTTTCTTAGCTCATATCACTGATTTAAACAAAAATCGTCGATTTTGAGCGATATTTCTATTGTTAATAAATTCACTGGCGTATTCCTCGAAGAACTTCACAGCCTACCCCAGGCGTGAAATTGAATTTTGTATCGACCTTGAACGGTGCAAAACCTATTTCCAAAGCCCATATCGAATAGCTCTATTGAACTTGGGAGTTAAAGACCCATTTGCGATGGAATTGTTAGACATTGGCTTTATTAGTCCTAGTACTTCTCCTTGGGGTGCTCTGTTACATTCGTGAAGAAGAAAAGATGGGAGTATCACGACTTTGTATTGATTATCGGGAGTTGAATCATGTCACCATCAAAAATAGGTATCCATTGCCGCGTATTGATGACTGTTTGACCCGATTGCAAAGCCAAATTCTTTTCAAAATTGATCTTACGTTAGGATATCACCGATTGAAGATTAGAACCTTGACATTCAAAGGCGGCTTTCGAGAACTCGATGCGGGCATTATGAATTCTAGTCGTGTCCTTTGGATTGACTAATGCTCTCTTTGCCTTCATGGATATGATGAGCCAAGTATTGAGGAATATTTAGATCACTTTGTGGTCGTCTTTATTGATGACATCCTTATTTATTCAAAAGCCGTGAAGATCGTAAAGCAACACTTGAGGTGACACTCCAAAAAAGCCGTGAATATAAGCTTTATGCCGAGTTGAAGAAATGTGAGTTACGGCTTGAAGAAGTATATTCCTTGGGCGCGTGGTATCAAGTCATGGAATATCATTGACCAGCAAAAGATTGAAGCTATTTAAAAGTGGGAACAAACCTAAATCGATGGAAATCGTCGTAGCTTTCTCGGTTAAATTTGGTTATTATCGGAGATTCGTGGAAGGATTTTCTCGAATCGCTACTCCATTGACTTCTTTGACTCGGAAAGATCTGAAAGTTGGTTGGAAGCGAAGAATGTGAGAAGTGTTTTCAAGAACTCGAGAGGAGACTTATTTATTTTTTGTTACGGCGTGATACCATCGGCTCGGGAGGATTTGTCATCTCTGATGATGCTTGAGCAAAAGGGTTGGGATGTGTTCTCATGCAACATGGAAAAGTTATAGCCTATGCCCTCGCGACAACTTCAAAGAATATGAGAGGAATTATCCTACTCGTGATCTAGAGTTAGCATTTATTATCTTTCTGCTTAAAATTTGGAGGCATTACTTGTATGGGGAGAAAGTGGAGATCTTCACGGATCATAAAAAGCCTCAAATATTTCTTCACTCAAAAGGAACTCGACATGCGACAACGGCGTTGGCTTGAGCTGATTGAAAGATTATGATCATACCATCGATACCATCACTGGAAAAGCGAGCGTGGTGGTGGCGCGTTGAGTAGAAAATCATATGCAAATGCGAGTGCGATATTGTCGTATGAGGCCCATTTTGTGTGACTTGCAAAGGATGGAGATATGAGTTAAAGACTCTACAGGGGCGCGTGTGATGATAAGCGAGTATCACGAGTAGGCAGACTTTAATCGATAAAGTTAAAAGGCTACTTTCAGCTCTGGACTTGGAGGTGATCGTATGAGGAAGAAAGTCTGAGAAGGTGCTATCTGGGAAGCAAGAATCGATGAAGAAGGAATACTTGAGTCGACTCCGGACTTTGTGTTCTAACGACCTTGATTTAAAAGTATAATATCATGATGGGCGCTGACACACCATTTGCAATCCATCACAGGAGTACCAAAATGTATCGTGATATTAAGTCGTACATTTTGGTGGAAGCGATATGAAGAGAGAGAGAGCGTTTGTTTATCTCAAAGGTGTCTAACTTATCAGCGAGTTAAGCGGAGCATCAAGTACCAAAAGGTCCATTGCAACCACTTGAAATTCGAATGGAAGTGGGAGCACATTACCATGGATTCGTTCTGGGTCTTCTTAAGGTTTCTCGAAGGCGTTGATGCGATTTGGGTCGTTGTTGATAGATTGACCAAGTCTGCTCATTTCTTCTGGAATCTGAAACTTATACACTTGAACGTCTTGCTCGTATGTACATAAATGAGATTGTAAGGCTTGCATGGTATCTGCGGTATCCATAGTTTCGATCGAGACCGAAGATTCACTTCACGATTTTGGGTTAGTTTGCAAAAACTATGAGCGCAGACTTACGATTTAGCTTCGGCATATCATCCTCGAGACGGACGAAGACGATCGGAGAGGACTATTCGAACTCTTGAAGATCTATTAAGACTACTGTGTCCTTGATTTCAAGGGAAGTTGGGACAAGTTCTTACCATTGGTGGAGTTTTCCCTCTGACAAGCAGATTATCAAGCAAGTATTGGCATGGCTCCATTCGAGCGTTGTATGGAAAAAGTGTAGATTCTCGGTATCTTTGGGATGAGGTGGGTGAAAGCAGCGTTGTTGGGGATAGGAGTTGAGTGCGTATGACTACGGAAAAAGATTAAGCGATCAAACAACGTATAAAAACTCTCCTGAAAATCGTGAAAGAGTTATGTTGATCTTAAATCGAAAGGGCGTGGAATTCGATATAGGAGATCGTATGTTATTAGAGAGTTGCTCCATGGAAAGGAGTTACAAGATTTGGAAAAGAGGAAAACTCAATTCTTGATTCAGCCGGTCCATATTTAATCCTCGATCGGTAGGAGCTGTGGCCTATAGACTCGCTTTCTGTGAAGTATGTCTCGTGTTCATAGCGTTTTCACATATCCATATTACGTAAATATGTGAAAGACCCGAACCACATTATTGAGTTAGAAGCGGGACGAAATAGCGGAAGATTTGGCGTATGAAGAGGGTTCTGTTCAAATCTTGGATAAGAAGGAACATATTCTACGCTCCGAGGTTATACCTCAAGTCGAAGTTTTGTGGAGGAACCACGATGTTGAGGAAATGACTTGGGAGTTAGAATCTGAAATGAAATCAAAGGTATCCTTACCTCTTGACATACCAGGAGTATGTACCCTAATTTTGAAGTGAAATTTCATAAGAAGGGAGGTTGTAAGACCTGACTTTTATAAATAAAGATGAATTTTTCTATAAATATTATTTTTGAATATTATGGAATAAATTTGATATAATGTTATAGTTGTGGGTAATATTTATAAATTTTGCAAAGTATGCAAGTTGTTATAAAATATTACGTTTGTGGGGAATATTCTTTTTGTTAGGGAATATTA